>JAPQLA010000010.1:3265580-3275705 GCA_029822935.1 Naso vlamingii
TTAGAACCATTCCAACTGCAAATCACGAAACACTGTCCGTGCAGAAAATTAATGTCACTATTTTTGGAACCAACCAAATCTGAAAATTTGCAGACTTGTAGAAAGACAAGGGTATGACATGCTACAAAAGTTCCCAACAGAAATCAAACCATCCATCCATTACCAGTTGCCCAGACTGTGTTACGTTTAGAGCAAAAGCTTTAAAACAAGATTCAAATTGAAAGAAATCCAAAGTTGCCTTTAAGTGCTTTTTTTCTATTTTTAATTTCTTTTGCAGTCACAAAATGTTTTAACAAAACTGACTTTCTGGAATCTGGAGTATTATAACAATGTATATTGGAGAAAAAAACAAACCCCTGAAATCTGTCTGAGAAACCGCTTCACTTTCAAGCAATAATTATAATAGGCAAATGGAACAATTTTCCAGACCATGTAGTTTTTATTTCAACAGGGCTAACACATCAGCGCAAACGTAATACTCACTGAGTTTGTTCTCTCTTTTCTTCCAGGCCATGGAACTAAAGGAGTGTTCGAGCTGCTGGCAGGCTGGAGGAGAACGAGGGAAAACCTCCCCTTTAAGGAGCGCGTGGCAGATGCTTTTGCTGATGTGATGGTGTGCTACACCATGACCAGTTCACTCTACATCATCACCTTTGGCATGGGAGCTAGCCCTTTTACCAACATCGAGTCTGTAAAAATTTTCTGCCAGAGCATGTGCGTTGCTATCTTGGTCAACTATTTCTATGTTTTCTCTTTTTATGGCTCCTGCCTGGTGTTTGCCGGACAGCTGGAACAGAACCGCTACCACAGTGTTTTCTGTTGTAAAATCCCCTCTGTTGAGTACCTGGACCGTCAGCCCGCGTGGTTTAAAACCATGATGAGCGACGGCCATGACTTGTCCACACACCATGACAGCGTCCCCTACCAGAATCACTTCATCCAGCACTTCCTGCGTGAGCACTACACTGAATGGATTACCAATACTTATGTCAAGCCCTTTGTGGTTATTCTGTATCTCATTTACGCATCTTTCTCATTCATGGGATGTTTACAAATTAGTGATGGATCAAATATCGTGAACCTGCTGGCTAGTAACTCTCCGAGTGTTTCGTACGCTCTGACCCAGCAAAAATACTTTAGTAACTACAGTCCTGTGATTGGGTTTTACATTTATGAGCCTATTGAGTACTGGAACTCCACGGTGCAAGAACACCTGAAAACTCTGAGTCATGGCTTCAACAAGATCTCCTGGATGGACAACTTTTTCCACTACCTGCGGGTAGTGAATGTAAGTGCATCAACTAAGAGCGACTTCATCACCATCCTGAAAGGCTCCTTCCTGCGCAGCCCGGAGTACCAGCACTTCACTGAGGACATCATATTCTCAAAGAGCCGTGAGACTGACGAGTACGACATTATTGCCTCACGGATGTACTTGGTGGCACGGACGACAGAGAAGAAGCGCGAAGAGGTAGTGGAGCTTCTGGAAAAGCTTCGTCCATTGATGCTGATCAACAGCATCAAGTTCATTGCCTTCAATCCTACATTTGTGTTCATGGACCGCTACAGCTCCTCTGTCATCTCGCCCATCCTGACCTCAGGATTTAGCGTTCTCACAATCCTCATCCTCACTTTCTTCCTGGTCATCAACCCCTTGGGTAACTTCTGGCTCATCCTCACTGTAACGTCCGTGGAACTGGGCGTTTTGGGTTTGATGACCCTCTGGAATGTTGGCATGGACAGCATCTCAATCCTGTGCCTTATTTATACCCTTAACTTCGCCATGGATCACTGTGCACCACACCTGTACACTTTTGTGCTGGCCACCGAGCACACTAGGACGCAGTGCATCAAGTTGGCACTGGAGGAGCACGGGGCAGCCATCCTGCAGAATACATCCTGCTTTGTGATCGGGATTATGCCCCTGGTGTTTGTGCCTTCCAATCTGACCTACACACTGTTCAAGTGCTCCCTCCTCACCGCAGGCTGCACCGTTCTGCACTGCTTCGTCATCCTGCCCGTCTTTCTCACCTTCTTCCCACCATCCAAAAAGAGACACAAGAAAAAGAAACGGGCCAAGCGCAAAGAGCGAGAGAGGGAGAGGGAGCGGGAAAGGGAGAGGGAAAGAGAAAGGGAGGAGATAGAGTGCATCGAAATCAGGGAGAATCCTGATCATGTGACAAACGTCTGAGTCGTTTGCAATTTTAGCAATGAGTATCAGTGGATATCCATCAGTTAATGGTGGATTAGAGCTCTTCTCCAATGGTGAGGCACCTCTTGTGGTGCAGGGGAGTGGGAGATGTCCCCTGAAGAGTGGGCACTGGTCACTCCCAACCAATAGCAGCTAAGCTGGCTAGAGTAGAGCGCAGCCCCACTGGTCGGTCATTCAGTCCTTCAGTCTGGACAGTGTATCTCATTTGCACAAACTGCAACATGCTCATGGTTCTTAAGCTCTTCCCCAACTATTTGGTATATAAAAACAAGTTAGTTTCCAGAACTTATGCTTGCTAAATCTGTTAGTAAATTCTAAACATACAGTATGTTAGTCCACTTAAATATTAGCGATTCTGTGTTCATCTCTTGCAGCCCTCAAAAGAAATGAGTGAGGAGCAATGCAGTCTTGTAAGCCAAGGACACTCAGACAAGTTGGTGAAAACTGTGCAGGAGATGATTGTGCACGCACCTTACTCTACACACCTTGATAACAGCATACAGAAACTTAACCAAATTCTGTGGTAAAAGAAAATCTTTGGAAAGAAAGCACACCGCATGCTTTTCTGTAACATTAAATATAGCTGAACAGCTGAACTGGGCAGATGGCATACACTGTGTCCATTATGAAGAATTATCTTGCACATTGCATCGTGTGAATTGAACTGTCTGGGTTTGCAGTGGCAGGAAGCAAATATATCTGCTTTGTTCCAGAGGTCGTAGAGTGTCATGTCTTAAGCAATGGCAAAATTAACTGCAGTGGGCTGCAGCATATGAAGAGGAAGTGATTAGTGACTGTCATGCAGCTGAATTTGAAAAGGCAGTAAGCCTGAGTATGACTTAAGTAAATCCTGAACTGCTTTTGCATCAGAGCAGTAAAACCAAAAGTGAAGAGTGTTTCCAAGGCTTGAAGTATTGAACTTTCTAGCCGGTTAATTACAATGGAAAGTTTCTGTGAGAGAATGAATGTCTCTGTGATCCGCTTGTAAAAGCTTACTGGCATGACACTGGTAACTGGAAGTTCTGAATGTGACTCAAAACTAGCAGTGGTGCCAAATAGTGTACAGAACTTTTTATTTTTCTTTGTTCTTTTTCTTTTTTTTCTGTTGGACAGATTTCTATAAAAACAAAAAAGCCTCAGCATATTTGAACTTTCACATAAATCAACCACAAATCATGAATTATTCAAGCTAGTTTAGTGATTGCTATTCAGTGTTGTTCAGGTTTGTGAAGCAGACTGTGAAGCAGGCTTTAAATTAAATTATGAGCCCCTTTTTGTAATGTACACAGTCTCTGAATAATGTAATAATGTGAAGAAACAGATAGAGTGAAAGTCAAACCAGACTTCGACCCTTTGGGTTTTGTTTCAAAAGTAAGAAAACTTCATACAAAATCAGATGACATCTGTATTAACCCTCTCTACATTACCTGGACAGCACCAAACAGCAGAGATACAAAGTTCGCACTAGCTGGTAACCATAGTTGTGCAGCTGAAGAGTCCCTCAGGAGTTAATGAAGATCAAAAAAAGAGTAAAAAGAAAAGTAAATATTGGATTTACATCTGTCAGGTGATAAGAAACACAATGCCAAATACTAATGGTGCTCTGTGTCTCTGTTTCTGGATGTGTGAAGAGGCAATTGCTTGCTTGCACATTTGTCACAACAACTCTTTGAAGTAATCATTTGTCAGTATGTGTTTCCACAATGTTCTGCTGCCTCCAAATGACCTAAATCAGTTAGTGCTGCTTTAAGAAACACCCTTTCCCCATCCCTATTATCATATGGGTTAATATCAAAGGCTTGACAGACTTGATTAGATGGATACTAGCTAAGGGAAAACTGTTATGATGAGGCAAAATATTTGCAAGGCCATGCTAGAAAAAACCTCATAGTTGTAACTGTTTTGAAACGTAGCCAAGTTCAATGTTTTATTTATTTATTTATTTTTTACAATCATGAATCATTTTTGTGCTAATCTGATCTTAGAATATGGAAAGCAAACTAAAAAGAATGTGTCCGGAAGTCAAGTCAAAACTTCAGCTCTCTATTCCGAACTTTGCAAAAGTGAAGGTGCAGACCACTACTGCCACCTACAGGCCTACAGGTCTGGCTGATGTTAAAACTGAGTATATTTGCCCAAATACTTAAAATAAAATCACTTTGAAAAATTGAGTTCTATTGCCCAAACACCTAGTCTTAGAAGTTCTAAATGGTTGTTGTCTCCCCAGAGGGTAAACAGTGTTATCTGTGTGGGCCAAGGTCCGATAAGAATCTCTGTTGCAATCTCAAAACAAACACACTCAAGGTCAGCAGCTCTGACTGATACCAATCTCTCAGTGACCCCTGTCACATAGACCCTAGCTGGTGGCATATGATAGAGAGGCCCCATATGTGAGCAGATGTGGTTGATTGCAGACCAGTCAATACCTACTTAGGGGATTGGCTGGATCTGAAGGGGCTGTCATTGTGGGGGCACTTCTGTCTGGTTTCTTTGTGCTACCACTGAGAAAGTGAATTGCTCTCACACAGGACAGCTAGTCAGACAGCTTGGGTGGGATAAGAATGTTTATATCAAACAAAATGTCAGTGAGAAATAGGTGTTGATGTCTGACAAAGGAGTATGAGAGAAGATTTTCATTTCGTTCTAGTAAGAAATTTTGGTAATTAAAATGCGAAGTAACCCACTCGCATAAATTATTATCATTGAACAAATGAGAGGCAAAGGTGGAAAAGAATCATCATGCTTTACCACAAATACCTTTCCTGCTTTGTGATATTAGAATTAAACTCAATTGTCAATGATAAAAACCTCATAACTTTAAATAAGCAACATTGCCCTATTTAGAAATAAGAAGTTTTTGGCAAGCTACGTCCTGCAGCAGCTGCAGTGGATGTTACATTATGTAAAAGCCATGTGATGTATGTACAGCAAGAAGGCATGAAATGTTTCAAACATGGGAAAGAAATGCAAATCTTTAATACTTTACTTCCCAAATTGGACTGTGTTTGCATGGCACTGTATTGTATGTATGCATGTATTTCATTTGAAGTCTGCGTATTTTTCATTTTTGCTACACTGTAGTGACTTATGTTTGTTGTTCAGATGCATATTCTGTAACACCATGTGCTGCAAAAGAACAAAGAACAATGAGTTATATCTGTTCCAAAACAAAAGCCAGAGGACATTTCATGTGTAAAATAACTGTATATTACTCTTTTCTATATTTTCTAAGAAAAAAAATATATACGACAGACAGATTTTTATGGACAGAATTTTCTTAAAAAAAGAATAAAAAGGGAAAAAAGTTGAACACAGTAGGCCAGTAATAAACAGTGGAATGTTACCAGTATACTAGATCCTATTCCTTGCACACTACAGTGTCAATGTTTGTTGATGATTCACGTTTTTATATGGAAAGCTGTGGCTGTCACTTTATTGTTTATGTCTTGACTCCTTCATATTCTGTACTTGGTCGTCACATTTAAGGGTTACATTACAGTAAAAAAAAAAATTGCTGTTGACAATTGTAAGATGGTAGGCCGCTTAGCCCTCTTCAGAGTCGTGAAAAGAAAACATCCGAATTACACATTAAGATGTTATACTTAAGATTTCTGTTTCGGACATGTATCCGAATATTGGCATAATCAATAGATAATTCCTTATTCATGTATTTAAAAATAAAATTTCAGAGAACTTGTGATACAAAAATAAATGTTTTAATATAAGTTATTCACTGAGGAAGATTCATAGTGATATCTATTAGTTTAAATGTTACCCTCTTTTCCTGTCGTGTCTTTCTATAAGAACAACATCCATTTAAACAACACAACAGGTTATGGAGCTGTGTAATGATCCCTTTTAACAAAACTGTAGGTGAGATATTTACAGAATATAGAAGGAATCTCAAATGTACGTCTGAAATATTATATTATCTGAAATATCTATTACATTTGGCTGTTTGGTAGGTTAAGTTTCAAAGTTTCAATATTTAGCATCCTTGTCAAAATTTCTGGAATCAGTCCTAAATATATATTTGGTTCCCTCTTAGGTAACCTGTCATTGGCACACCTACTGTAGCCACATTCAGCACTTGACAGCTTTCTTACAATTAGCATTGTTTGCAGAATGATCTACTGTGTAATTAAATAGCATCATCAGTAATTTTTAGAAATGATTCTTCTCTAGCAACACACAGTCTTACCAGTGGGCTATTGAAAAAGCACTTAACATTATTTAGCGTATTCTGTTTTCTTTTGACGAAACCCCTGCTTTAAGTATGAGCTTGGCGTATTAAACACTGTAGTTAACAAATCCCTTGAACAAAGACCAAGACCAACAATATTTTGATGTGTCTCTCAACACTCTGACCTTTCCACCCTGGCTGTCGCCATCGGCCACCAGCCCACTGGTTCCCATATTTAGTCATTTTGGTCTTTTCAAGGAATTTGTTTAAGGTAAAATCCAGAACATAGCCGGCCTTGTTTTTAAAAAAACAGAAACTAGATACTCTTAAATTTGGCATGCTTTATGCTCCAACAGTTTAGTCCTTTAATTTTTTTTTTTTTTTTTTCATATTAACATCTGATACATATTGTGTACAAATATGGTCGTGTGTAAATACGGTTTACTTTATATCCATAAATGCAGTGTTTATCAACAACAGATGATGGTGACCATTTTTTGGTCAATCATACCTCTTCAAGTATGCACATTTTCTAATGTTGCAATTTACTTTCATTGGATCTGTAAGCGCCTGCTGTATGGTGTGTTGTAGCCCTTTATAATTTGAAATGGGAATATTATGAGTAAAAGAATTTGATACTGTGACAGCACAGCTAAAATATCCATATGACAGATGGGCTTCAAAACAGGATGCAGGGCGAGATTCCCTTAGAATCTAGTTTTCTCTAAACTAATTAATGAGTACAATACATGGTCATTGAACAGAATTAAAATAGAAATAAATATGCTAAAATCTTAGATATTTTGGAAGTCAACGTTTGGGCAGGTAGATAGGTGTACTCTGAGTCTCACAGAGTCCTTTGACCATGCACCAGCACATTTTCAGTGTGCACAGCCAGGAACAGCACAATATTTCCACAATGCAGGCAATAAAAATATGCAATCACTACTTTGCTTGTTGAATAATCTACATGGCAGATCTGTTTCGACCACAGTCTCAGAGGACAGATTACTGTTTTATTGTAACTCATCTATCTTATATGTCAACTAAATGAGGCAAAAAGTCACCCCATTCATCAAATCTCTTATTTGGTAGCATTCTGTTCAGACTTTTTCATGAAAACAATAACATTTCAGCATCTATCTATCTGTCTATCTATCTATCTATCTATCTATCTACACTATGTTTATATGATTATATAATTTGTCTGCTTCATTATTTATTTGTATACTGACATAATACCTTGCCTACAGGTTGGCATTGCTGTTAAAAAGAAATTTTGTGATACTGTTTCCTTCAATAACAATGTCTCACTGATGGTCTTGTAAAACATGTCTGATTTGACATGTGACCCAATCACCTGCAAACATTAGTATAATATCTCTGTACCTCTAGTAACCTAGTTGAGTTAGTTGCTTGGTCTAATTCTTGTAACCCCGTAGTTTGATTTTGTCGAGGTCTGAGCCTTATATACTGTGGCTTAAAAGGGTATACCGCTCAGTTTAAGAATGTACATACTGGTACGCTCCGTGGTTTCTGTGGCAAATACAGTCAGTCTTTTAGCGTGGTACTTTCCTTCCAACCACAAAATGTATCTTTTTAATGTATCTGCAGCATCTGCAGAGGTAGACATCGATAATTTGGTGCATAAAAGACACCTCAGGCAGTCTTGCCAATAGAAAATGTTTCCCTTGTGAAGGAATTAACATACAAGAACATGTTAATACGTAAATTTGGTAGTTTAAGTGAAGCAGTAACATGAAAAACTCAAGTCTTCTGCCATCTGTTTACATTGTACCGTACTAATTGCACTGCAACATTGTTAGCAAATTCACAAAGGCGTTTTTTCTTCTATCAGTCAGCAGGTGTTACTGTCTGTGGCAGCAGGTTTTACTCTTACACGTAGTTCATGGTTATCTAGTCTGCAGGAAGCTTTTCAATCTTGCAGGCTTAATATGACAGCGCAACCATACCAGCAAACAACAATCTAAAGAAAAAACTAACACTATTACTTTACAGATTGGTCTTATGTCTCTGAAACAAGCCACGGCATGTAGACTCATATTTTTTAGAACATTCCTCGAAAAGAGATTACCGTATATTTCCAGACGTAGATAATTTAGATAAGGCTACAGTTTTCCACAGTGAAAGGGATAGTTCTCCGAAAAATAAAAAACTGTCATAATCTCACTCTCATGCCGACTGAAGGTCAGGTAAAGTTTTTTAGTCCACAAAAAACTGCAAGTGTATCACAGAAAAAAAGATGTTGCAGTCATCTCCCAAACAACTGAAGTGAATGGTAAAATGATAAAATGCCCATAATGCATGTCCGGAGTGATTCAAGTGTCATTAAGCCTTGACATGTCAAGTTGTTTTGAAAAAAGTCGCTGATAGCATGTTTTGAGCCTCACTGTTCACTGTAGCCTGTGGCTCCTAAGATGGGAGCAGTCTTAACATGCGTGTATGTGTGTGTGTGTGTGTGTGCACCATCTAAAGTTTGCATGGCCAACTAGAGCTTGCAGTCCTGAGGTTAAGCTGATAATGACATAATTTTCATTTGCCTCAAATTTTGCATTAATGGGAGATCTGGTTGTGAGGTATTCATGATCAGGTGTGGTCTCTCAAACTGGGCGGTATTCCTCTTTTAAGTGATGTAAGTGCCGGGTTGCTACATAAGTGTGTACTCTTCATATAACAGGTGGCATTGCCTTACGTACGTTTTCCAGTATTTCAATACAGATGTTATATCTTGAAGGTGGAGTATTTTTCTGACATCGTGACTGAAATGTAAGTGTGGAGTACGTCTTTTGAACCAGGTGAAGTAAAGATACACTGTGATGAGCTGACAGTTTTGTCTGATTTCGGTTGAGTGTTTTTTATAGGTGAGTGCAAATGTATTGAATTGAAGGGTAACGTGTCATTAGATATTGTTACAGTGCTGTGAACTTTAGGCTTTTCTATATTTCTCATTTTAATGCCTTTCTCATAACTATTCAGCTTACCACAATCGTTCACAATCATGTGAAGTTGTGCTTATGTTGTTGCCATGAAACTGAGAGACGAGCATGCATGTTTGTGCCCAAAAATAACAGTTCACATGTTGAGATTTTGCAAAAGAATGAGTTGTAATTCCCCTTTCATCTTGTCTAGTCCCCGTTAGCATTACTCATGTCATGTAAATGCTAATGTCACTCAGCTGTGAGAGCAGTGTACAGCTCTGCATGATGTACTGTTTGCAAACACGTGCACGTGTTACCACGGTTTACTCTTTAAAGGAGAACAGGAAATTACCAGCTGGATATTTGTTTTGCTTGTTTTCCTGGTCACCGTCTTAGGTGTTGGCAGAGCTTGAAGTCTGTTTCGCAAATCTATGCCTCTTACCAAGCAGCAGGGAGATTTAACCTCATTTGACTGATGTCACAGAGAGAGAAATACAGGGGGGGCAGAGTGAGAGTAAATGTATTCAAGGATGAGAGAAGTGTTGGAGGGAGGAAGAGATAAAGAAAAAGGTTGCAAGCAAAACAGGAGGTAAGCCCTCATTTGAATTTGAGAAGATTCCAGCAGCAGGGATGATGAGAAGTTTTCTGGTGAAGGGAGATGTCTTCTGAATGGGGGTTGGCCGTGGCACTGCGAGATATGCTCATGTTGAGTCCTCTGCTGGTCCAATGAGTCTTATTGGCTTATTTTATTTACACATAGAAAGCTGCTGTCTGTGGTGACAGATGCAAAT
>JAPQLA010000010.1:3455901-3489501 GCA_029822935.1 Naso vlamingii
TGTTTTTAGAGATTTTAGAGATGTCTAATAGTGCTACAAGTTTTTTGGCCTGTGCTATAAAACTATCAACCTCCTTAACACCAGTGTTATGTACAAAAAAAGTTAACGTACAGCCCTGTAATGCCATTAAATGTAGTGCAGGTAAGGTTGTGCATTATGCTGTTTTACTTGTGTATAATGTTATTGTAGTGCAGTACAGTGTTGATAACAGGGTAAAAAAACCAAACAGATTTGTGCAATGTTTTATGTCGATCTAAAGCACTTTCATGCAACACAAATTAAATGCATTTCTGCAAAATTTTACCGACCAGCTTTTTGATAGAAGTTTGCAGTCTCAAATGCCAGTGCTGCAATGAGTGTGGCATTGTGCTTCAGTTCAATCGCTCTGGCAATCGTCACTGAAAAGGAGAAATAGATGAACAGAATAGATGAAGAACTATAAAGTACATTTAAAAGAATACCAATGCATTTAGATATGATTAGGAAATGTTAATGATGTTATCTTAATTATTCAGTATCTGCTTTCGTTAGAGGGTCAGCTTGGTCTGGAAAGACCCCACTTTATTTTTTTAAAAGCATGTCCTGATCTGTGAGCTTTTGAGTTTTCAGATGTCCGTAAGACAGCCACTGTGAGAGGTACACTGAGTATAGGTTAAATAATACAATGTTACCTTACCGAAGTTATGAATCACTTAAATTCAGAAGTATTTTGTTACTTTTTACTGTATTGTCGCTGTATACAACCAGAAATAATCTGATTATATTATATCAGGTTATTTTTTGGATAAACTTTTGAGGCCCTATGGTAAGTTAATGTGGCGTGGTATGAAAACTGATGGTTATCAAACCATGACCATTTGATCGTTGATAGTATTGGATTCTCCCCTATGAGTGTTCATGTTTGGTGTATTCACCAAACAGAACACATGCTGGTTAGCCAGGTGCATGTTAGTTATGGCTAAAACATGAGTTCTGGCTTATAGAGCTGTAAAGTTGCAAGTGTAGTGTTGGAGACCTGGAGCTACTTTACCTTCTTGCGCCTCTGCTTGGCACTGGATGATATATGCATCAATGACTCTGGGCTCCAGGTCTCTGCCCTTTTCAGCTGGAGTAATGAGACGAGGAATGTGGACCTCCTGAAGCAAACATGACAGAATTATTTTCTCTGCTTTGTGTTTGAGAGGCTGCATCACTCTGACTGAGGCTTGTGTGCTATTGGGGAAGTGAAGGTGCATTAACTGCTGTTGTTTTGTTATGTCTTTTTACATTTTGCATTAGGGGCCTTGAAGGTGCGACACTGCAGACCACCTTTCAGACATAACTGAGACAACTGCATGCCCTACACATACAAACACTCTCCCCAGGATTACCTGAGAAAAACTCAACATTATCATCATTTCCAAGAGAGTTCTCACAGGTTATATACAGCATTTTTTATATGAATTTAAGTAGATTTATTAATGTTTAATCTCAATGGACATCAGAGATAATGTGTACTCGGAAACTGTTAGTCACACTGAATCTAAATGTGTATGTATCGTTTTAAAAAAATTTGACATTGAGAGGTAGTTTGAGTTTTGACACACCTGTCTCTTTGACTTCACGCACTATTTTTGCCTCCCATTTGTCCCTCAACACACTGGGAGAGGTGCACATCCCATGTTAAAAAACTTCCTGTTTTAGACCAACAAGTTATTCGAAAAATGGCATGTTGGAGTCACTAGAGGTGTGTTTAATTCAAATGTATTTCTTTTTAGTGTCAACTGTGAGGAACTGTGTAATTTTTATATATTTGCATTGAATCTGCAAAAGAAAATTATCAAAGCAATCACGACCCTCAGAGGCCTAATTATTCACACCAAACACATATTTGTGAGCAGTAAATTTTGTTCTTACGTACAACAGACAGGTAAATGTTAAGAGTAAGACTGAAGTGGAATGTGATCACACAGCTTTACAGTAACTCAGGGAGAAGAGTGATGTGTGCAGATGAATCTCACCTTGAGGTTTTTGAAGATTCCAGCAGCAACTTTCAGGCTACGGTGAACATCTTTTGCTTCAGCCTCCGTTATGCTATTGATCAGGCAAAAATTGCAGTAATAAATATTTAGTATGGTTAAAGAGCAATGTAAAATTTTGAAAATCTAGGATTGAGCAACATACCACTAACTTTAAATAAATGAACACAGAATACAAACAAGAAAAGCACTTACTTTTCTTTTCCTGCTAGTCTTGAAGCAAACTTGGTGTACCAGAGGGCTACATTGAAGGCCATGGAGACCAGTTCAAAGACTGCATCCTGCTGGGCACTGGGAGGAGAGCATGGAGAGAAAGTGGGTCATACAGACTGCTACCAGCACACACGTCAACAATGCTAATATCAGGACAAAACGGAAGTTACAGTTCAGTTCAGAAGTTGTGAGAGAGAGCACTAAACCCATGTCAACAAGTAAAAAAACCTCGGAGTCATCTTTGACTCAGAGCTCAATTTTCAGCCCCACAGAAGAATGTAACTAAAACTGCATTTTATTATTTGAAAAACACTGCCACAGTGCAACTCAAGCCAATACAGAGACACTAGTACGCGCTTTTATCACCTGCAGAATTGATCAGTGTAATGCTCCTCTCTCTGGTGTCCCTAAGAAAAGTATATCACAATTACAGCTACCTCAAAACTCAGCTGCACGTGTGCTGACAAAGACCAGAAAGAGAGCACACATTGCACCAATTTTCAAGTCTCTGCATTAGCTTCCTGTCTGCTTCAGAATTGATTTTAAAATCCTTTTATTAGTTTTCAGTCTCACTGTGAATTGAACTTCACTTATGAGGGTTCAAACCCCGAAGGGGTCAGAACCCGTCTAAGATTAACCTGGGTTATTATTATTACTATTATCTATCATTATTTTTCTGCCTGTTACAACAGACCGCTGTTCCTAGTTGTATTTATCTTAATGATAAGAGGATAAATTAAATGGTAAATTATAATGGTAAACTGAAAGTGTAAATAATTTGAAAACGCATATTTAGCATGTACTGAATTAAATGAAACACACACACACAGTATTTTAAAGAAAAGGTTTATTGGGTTGTTTTCATGTGTATTTGTTGCTATTTCTTTGTGTCGCAGTTTGCCGAGCGCATGGTTCACAGGGAGGATGCCAGGCTGTTCCACCTCGGTGTTCACCTGCGAATATAAGTAGAATACGCATTGATTAATGATTCACTGTAGCAGTAAATTGTGTAGTTTAAAGGTTAAAGTGAGACTTGGCATGAGCAAACTGTTTTTGTATCAATGGTAGTTTCTTTGTGAGCACAAACTTACCTCTGCCTGTCTTCTTCCTCCTTCCTCAAGGTGTTTGGGCAAAAGAGTTCGGGAGTTCGAGCACCTTTTATTAGTTGTGGGGGGGAGATACCAAGTGGGAGGCAGGTAGAGGGGAGTTTTAGTTGTGTGTACATATGTAAGTATTTATGTAAATTATTTAGGGTTATTTATGCAATGGGTTTTGGTTTGTACATATTCATTAATAAAGCCTCCGTGATCACTCTCTGGCATATACAAATGGTAATGGTTTGATGTAAATAGTTATTGTATATTTATTCAGGTGTATTTCATTGTTAACCTAATTTTTGGTATATGCCAGAGACTGATCACGGAGGCTCAGGTATAAAAGCCAGTCAGTCTGTTTATGTGGGGTTGTTGGTGCTTGTGAACATGATGCTGGAAAAATAAAGAAAAGACTTGCTGCACGTCACCTCCCCTGTCTGGTCTCCTCATTGAACGCCTCCGCCGCTCGAGCCAGTTAACACCGCCACATTTGCTAAAATTCCCCTGAGCTGGAATGAGCTAGAAACATGAAACTTGGCAGATCAACTGGAAAGTCACTGCATCAGGTTCTAAAGAAATATGAACCCAATGGACCACATGGTGGCGCTGTAATTGAAGACAAAAAAAAAAAAAAGAGAGACCTTTGAGAGGCCACTTCCCTCACCCCGTATGTCCACTTAACTTGAAACTTGACACACAAATCAAGGTGATGGTTTTCTACAAAAAATTGAACTGGACCATAAAAGTCCACCATATTGGATTTTTTGCTAATTTGCATAATTAGAGAAACAGCAATGTATCTACTTTTTGGATTTTGACTATCGACAGCAAATTTTTTACACAGCCTTGGGGGATGAAGCTAGTGCTGGGTTAAATGATTATTTTGGTAATCGATTAATCTAGCAAACATTTTTTCGATTCATCGATTAATCTAATGATTAATTTTTCAATTCGATTTGATTTCGATTCGATTCTTGATTTTTTCCCCATAATTTGACCTATGTACAAATTTACATAGTGCTAATTTATGTATCTCAATGAAAAAATACAAATACATTTTATTTGCTCTTGATTACCAAACTCAAAAATAAAACTCAAGTAACGAATACAGTAGTGTAATCTGACGCCAAAGGATCATTTAAAGACCCCCTCCACTGAAAATTGTGTTTTTCGTGCTTTTCACATGTTCCTGTGGCATTTTTCTGATGTTAGAGGACATATCAGCATAAAGTAAGTGCTAAATTGCATTTCTGAGTATTTCTGCCTTCAGTTTGCTGTGAACCAACGGCAGATGCAAAGGCGTAAGGCGGCCGCAACAGTCTCCTATGGATCTGCCACAGTTTCTCACAGAAAAAAAACAAACGTTTTTTTTAACAGCGTTTAACCATCTTTCATCTCTGTCAGTCAGCCCGTTCAGCATTCAGCTGGACTATGTCTCTCTCTCTCTCTCTCTCTCTCTCTCTCGCTCGCGCGCATGCACGCACACAGAGACACAGACACACAGGTACACATGGGCAGGTCGCGCTGGAAAAGTGCGTCTACCCCAACTCTGAAGCAGCGGCGGTGATAATGAAGCAGTGTCGCTCACCATCACTGAAACGCTCGGTGGAACCGGTGGAAAAATGCTCTCATCGATTAGAGTGGCATTGATCAGCTCCGGTGACTGCGACGATGGATCCGGTGGAAACTGGGGGGTAATAAACGCTAAACGCACTGAATCGGTAATTGTTCTGTAGCCTATGTGTCCAGCTGTCAGCAAGTGAGGGGGCGGGGGCGGGGACGGGGGCGCATGCATGCCGGCGGTAAAAAGTGTTGTAACGGTAATAAACAAATGCAAATGCCCTTGGACATACGAGTTCGTTTTTTGCTGTGATCAGAGTCAACTGACTCACGTGTTGCTGCTGCTGCCACTTTTTGTTTTGGTCCGACAACACATCGACACACTGTTTTTGCATCGACATATTTTTTGCGTCGATGTCATCGATTACGTTGACGCGTCGTCCCAGCACTAGATGAAGCCACACGATTCTATTACAAATTGTCAAGATCAGTCGAAAAACATGCCATAGACCAGTGAAAATTTGCAAAGGCGGAGCTTAGCAGAAAATTGGCCATAACTCATTGACCGTTTGTCCAACCATCATGAAACTAAACTAAACGTGCTGGAGACAACCCTCTCTATGTCCTGAACATACACACCAAATTTCACTGAAATCCATTGAACGGGGGGCAAATGGCAGAACCTTGAGTGCGCAATTGTCTAAGCGGGTTTTGTGACGGTGTGCTTGTGGTTTTGTTTTTGTTTGCTGAATTGACTTGGCTCCCTTTTATGAAGCCTAAATTCGCCCGTGAATGCTTGTGAGTTGGATTTTGGCGGATTGAGCTGGTTGCTTCGGGTTGAATGCGGGAGGGGCTTGAACCCTCCGACTGCCGCTTGCGGCTATATTTTATTATCTTTATTTATCTCTTATTCTATGTTTTAGCCTGTCTTACTTCTTCTTATATCCTTTTAGTTTATTTTGATTTTTATCAATATCAATATTTATTCATTTAATTGTTTTATTGCTTTTTATTAATACCCTACTTTTATTTTTGGTTTTACATCTTTCAGCAACTCTTATTTTTAGTTCTATTATTTATCTATATTTTATCTTTCTATTTGTTTTCCTTTTAATACCCTACCTTACATTTCTTTTTACACTATATTTTTATTTGTTTTATTTTTCTATTTTTTTATTTATTTTTGCCCTTGTGAACCTTCCCATTTTATCCTTCTCTGGCATTTCCCCATTACAAATTAATTAGAGTTACGACAGCATTTCCTCAGTTTCTGCTTTTAAAACATATTCCCTTAGCATATGACTGCCTCTACAAAATGCCATGTGTTGATGAACTGGTTAAACTGCACTTCAGAATCGGCTTAAGAAACACCAAAATTCATTCTCTTTTAGCACATAAACAAAGTATAGTTATCAATATTACAACTCTTGCCGAAAACAACGTCTGTTCAGAAGGACAAACCACACAAGCTTGGAAGAGCATGCAAGCTGAAGAGTGGGTAATGCCGTATGGCTTCAGCTTATCGTACGAATTCATCTGCCACAGAGCATTGGGACCTCTGTTGCAGTAATGCCTGTGTCTCAGACGCCGCGTGAGCCTGAGCTCCACCAACAACTTGGTCATTTTTCTTTTTTTGTGTCTTACGATACAACATATCCCCTTTGAAATGCACGCAGGTGTAACCATCGATGTCCTTGTATTTGTCCATTTCCCTCTATTTCAGCTGGCACAAATGCAGCCACTTCTTTCGAGCCTGTGTGGTTTTTCCTCCTTTTAGGTTAAGGCGAAGTTGATGCGGTCAAGCAGAGTTTTGTCATCAGTTTCAAGCTACTTTAGAAAACCACGGAGGCAGCAACTCACCAACTGCACAGTAAGCTTTAATAAGTTCACTTATAGTGCTGCATTTTTCTTGTATGCCACACAGACAATGGGCAGGTTAATTAACGGATTAACTTTGCTGATTAATTTTATTGCTTGTTTTACAACAGAGCCACTTCTCTGACACACTGCAAGCATGCACTAACACAGGCACTGTTCTCATTATAATTATCGATGCTGTCTCTAAGAAATTGCATTTTGCTAAATAGTTTTGATAATTAATGTTACATTGTGCTGAATGGCTAAATTGCTGCTGGATTATTCAGACGTTTCTCTGAGTGAATCAAATCTACCGTGTTGCACTGAAACCAGAGTCCAGATCGTGTCTTGACTTCAGTCTGTGGGTCTTTTAAACAACAAAATCACTTTCGTTACAAATAGAACAGAATAGAATGGAACAGAACAGAATAGACTTTATTGTCATTGTACAGTGGGGGAGTACAACAAAAGTGTGCAGGTTTAGTAGAGATTGTGATTTTGAGTTATGTATTACTATAGCCTTTACACGTCTCAAGTCACTGCTGACTTTTTTCCATGAAACTACACCATGATTTTCCCCCAACATGAACCATGTGCTGTCAGTACTCAGCATCCTCACGGTGAGTGGACAGTGTCTTGAACGACTGCTTATTCTGTAGGAAAACCAGTGAATTTTCTATTTTCAACATCATCTATTTCATCCAAGGTTTACATTTCTGGATGTTGTGTCATTTAATATTTTTCTCCTGCTTTATGTGTCGTGTGCGTTTAATGATATCCACGGGTTTATTTTACAATCACAACATTTACGGTAAATGTTAGGGGAAAATTGTGATCTGGTTTAATGGAAAAGGGTCAGCAGTGACCTGAGACATAAAGGTTTTAAATAATGCTTTAAAATCTCTACCCAACTTTAACCAAAGGTGATTTTATTATTTAAAAGACCCACAGACTGAAGTCTAGACATAATCTGGACTCTGGTTTCACTCCAGCACGGTAGATTTGATTCATTCAGAGAAACATCTCTGAACAATCCAGGCAGCAATTCAGTCATTTAGCACAACTTAATATTAATGATCAAAACTATTTAGCACAATTTCTTGAAGACAGCGTGGATATTCATAATGGGAACAGTGCCTTGTTAATGCATGTTTGCAGTGCGTCACTGAAATGGCTCCTTTGTAAAACAAGCAATGGCTCTGCTGTAAAAAGCCCCCCAAATTAATTAATTAAACATTCATTGACCGGGCACAATGTGTGTGTGGAATATAAGGAAAATGCAGCACCATCAGCGAACTTTTTTATGCTTACTGCATACTATACCTATTATAGCTCGAGACTGAGAACAAAACTAAGCTCTTCATTCAGAGGACACAACCTCACAGCTCCGAGTGCACACACATACACACACATTCCGCGCATGTGGAGGACTGATGCAGGCGTTGCTAAAATGCATAGTCGGGTCTCCAAAACTTATTAATGAAACGTATTTTATTTAGATTATTTGTTTTTCAGAAAGAAAAAAATCACAGGTCTAGCAATGTGACTATTGCGCATGAGCACATTGCAGTGACAATGCTTTAACGACATATCGTGCAGCCCTACTTCAAAGAATATGGCGATGATGATTTCAGTGTGTCTGTGTGCATATGTGTGTGCACTGGTGTGTGTGCCTGCATTCCTGATGTCTGCGCCCTGTCACTTATCTTTATAATGAAGTCCCAGGTTAAAGTATAGTAGGCAATGAACTCCTGTGGTGTCATTTCCACACACAAACACAAGCTGATATGCAGTGGACAGTCTCGCCAGATATCAGTTTAGCAATCAAAAACTATCTCGCAATCGTATCTTGTGTGCACGCGAAAGTTCCCAGGAGATATTTAAAAATTAAAAATAAAAATTTTAAATCCCCAATTCCCTTTAGGGGCTCCATACAATTTTTTCATACAAGTGCATGATTTAAAAAATATTTCTCATTTCCAGGTTATTCTTGAAATTTTAAGAATAAACTCAAAATTTCAACTTTTTTTCATATGCATATTGACAAAAATTCTCCCTCCTCCCATTTTTTTTTCAATCCATGGCTCTAATACTTTTCTATATGATTACAAATTCAACAATTGGCTTCTTTTCCGTAATTATAAGTTTTTAGAAACCAGTTGGGACTACATTTCCTCATCGAGTACTTCTTTATATCTGCAGCACTCTGTAATTCAAATTTGAATGTAACATCTTTCAAAGACAGGGTGAATGGACTTCTGGAAAACACAATAGTTAACTTCCAACAGTCTTAAACCTGCAACCCATGTACCCACTATGCAACAATAAACACTAAATAAGATGATTCAGTTTCCAACAAGACTGAAAGTATTCAGTGTGAGTTTTTACCTTGGTGTGTTTCCTTGTAAGGTGTCTGTCCACTTGAAGTTCTGGATGAACCTCATCTTATTCTCCTGTGTAGTTCCATCCAAGGATGAGATAAAGCCTATTGTATCATAAACCGATATTTTTTTAAAAAAGAAGCCAATGGTTAATTGCAAAGCAAAATCTAAAAGTGAAATTTTATGGCAAAATGCATGGAGAAATACTTTCAAATAAGTAATATATTATAGCAGTATGCAATTACTCCGTTCATTTTGTGTTTTTAGGCAATGACAAGGCGGAAACATGCTAACTGACAATTCTGAAGTAACAAACATCTAGACTATCCCCCTTTCTCCCCTTAAGTATCTGAAAGGTTGGAAAATTAGCTCATCCCACCCTGTCCAACAGTATCATCTGCAGTAAATTCTTTATTCTCTTGTTCCATAAGCTGTGTGACAATTACAATGAGTCAAAGATTCAAAATGAAGACTCCATGTTTAAATGAGTACACAACTTCATTAAATGGAAATAATAAAGATGTCTTGAATGCATTTCTTTAAAATTCAGCCAGTCTCATCAAAATAATGGTAAACCTTGGGATCTCTTGTAGAATTTAAGTAAAGATCACTCACAATAATTGAGCTTAATATCTATATAAGGCGTCCATGCTATTGTTTGTTTAGCACCCATACACAAAGCTCTATCTACTAAATGGACTGCAATTGTGGCTGGAATATAACTAAAACTTGTTGGCTGTTTGTCAGATCCTGACAAAGACTTAGTCGATACATGACGGTCTGTTTGTTTGCCTTGACTCTAGAACAAATAATTTTTTTTTTTCACTTGAAGACTGTGGACTTTAGTTTTTTCCATGGTTGTCTGAGAAGACTTCATGGAACTTATTTTTTGTGTCTTCACTTGCCAAACTAAAGAGCACCTGTCAAAAAGAAAGAAAGAGCCATCAGATCCACACAGCACTTCCTCCTTCTGTTTTAAAATAAAGTTTAGTTGGTTTGAACAATGTTTAAATTAAAGGTGTGTGTACGGACAAAGCCACTGAAGGGCATCACTGCACCTCAAGGGGTTAAAACCCTAACAAGACAAAGGGCAGAACAGATCAGTTTAGATATATGCTGCAGTGTAACGATACCCTGTAGGAGGGAGAAGTATGCATCCGTGGCATTCTTCATGATGTCAGGGTTGCAGGTGACATCCGTGAACATCTCCAGCAGTCTCGCCCTGGTTGTCCGCAGGTCACTAAATGTGTCAAACAAATAGTAATCAAACAACACTCTAAAACTATGCTGATCATTATTACAGTATTCACAGTGATTCTATCCAACTAGGTATTGCCATCTTGCAAATTAAATGGGCCACGTTGGTCAAATTACAGCACCAGTGGCTTGCCATAGAACATGATGTCATCAGAATACGCGACAGAAACTATGTAATAATTCGATCGGTGAACAGGTACAGGAACATCTGATAACATTATTCTCACTGTATTACGTGGAAACACAACATACTTGCATATCTTATTGGCGGCGGGGCTCCCTGCAACTCCATAAAAATTAAAGGACACAGACGCTGTTGCCTTCAGTGGGTTTCTGTGAAACCAATGAGCCATCCTGTGGATTTGGACACACCTAAAGAGGTTTAAAGACACAGTATGACAAACAGTTTATGAACGAATTACGAGTCTGGTTTAAACACGTTGTGGATACAGTGGAATGGGTGACCTCCTAAATATTAAATTGTCAGTAAGATATTTCTTGGGTTAGCTAGCCTCTGTCTTATCTCGGCTAACGTTAACGTTATTTTATCGACAGCTACGGCTTTCTCAACTCGCTAGCGGCCGTATTAGCACTCTCAAAAGGCATTATTTGCCCATTTCCACAGTTACTTTACTGATAATAAAATAAGAAGTCTCTGTCGTTAACTTACTTTAAGCTGCTATGAAAGGTAATTAAAAATAATAATTTGTTAGTGTTGTAGACAAAAGTCCATTATGTTACGTAAGCTAAGAATAGCAACAGCTAACGACACTTGCTAACTTACATCTAAAAACGTAAATATAATGATTTGTAGCGCTGTGGAAACTATTTTATTTTTCGGGTTAGGTAGCTGATACAAATCGTTTACATATGGAGTATGTTTTGCTGTTTACCTGTCGTTGCGATACGAGGTATGTAAGAGGTGGACAGTCCGACAACAACTTACTTCCGGAAATAAACACGTAGAAGATGACCAATGGAAGCACACGGTTTAGTCACATGACAGGTGTCTGGAAAATAAAAGTGGATCGGCTCTTTCCTACCATAATCATGGGCTAAAAACAAGATTTTTCTTCTGTTATGCCGAAATGACAAAAGACAGAACAAACTAAACAGGGCCAAACTGTATGCTTGCTTTTCGAAAGAGTTTTTTGATGTTTAATCTGCTGTGCAATGACCTTAAACCTTCAGGTTGCCATTAAAAATTAGCTTAATGGATATCAGCAGCAGCAAATTAATTTCCATAAAAGTATATAAAAAGGGACCTATAAGGAAAGTCACCAGACAATCTTTGTAATCACTATGAGACAAAGGTAAAATTCAGCTTTATTTTTTTCCCATGTGGCAAACAGAGTGAACAATGAACAGCTATTTCAAGTCATAATCAGAGAGAAGAGATAACAAGCACAAAAAATAGTTGGTCACATTCTCAACAAGGGTATCTCTCACCAGCTGTGAAATAACCAAATAATCCAAATACATACACACATTTCAGAGAAAGTCATCTTTGTGTTTAAGGCCATCTTTGTTCCATAAGAAGTCATAAAATAAACAATAAGTGATTACATTATCACATTAATTTCATATTTCTTGACCAGGAATCCAAATAAGGCATTCTAAGAACAAATCAAGTCAAACCTCTTTTCAGAGCCATGTCTCCTGTCCTGCTGCATGCAAGATGCCAAAGAGAAGCCATTATTGCAGTTTACCTGTCTGAACAATGAACACTTTTGTGAAATCAACATTTGCCTTCTGTTTTCCCCTCAATATCTAATGATCAGGAGAACTACAAATACATACCGTAAGTACTTTGTCAACAATATCAGTACACCAAGAAAATCTGTTCTCAATCTCTTTAAAAACAATTTAAGGCACAAAATAATAATCAGAAGGCACTTCTGGTCAGCTTTAAGGCACTATCAAAATGATTTTGTCAACCTCCTCACTTTTTTACATTGTAAAAAGACACTTTAGCTATACTGGGAATTTAAAGTTTCACTACTGAATGAATTCTAGAAGAGGAAAATGTCATTCCTTCTTACATAATCTCAACGTACTTCATTCTGTTCTCACTCTCATGTTATACCTAAAATAAATCCTAACTTAGACAGTGCAAATAAAGAAATGCAGAATCTGAAAGCCTGGTGTTTGCAGAATGAAGAATCTTTAACAAGACTCCAAAAGGTCACTTTTCACCTATCTGTAAGTAAATACACAGTCACCACCATAAGAAAAAAGTCATTATCAAGCCATCTCCCAATGTTGCAACCAGGGTCCAGTATAAAGAAGAGTAGGAGACTAATTATCAAAGCTGTGTCAGTTGACTTTAACTAAAAACAAAACAATAATAATAATAATTTTAAAAACCCCTGGTTTTAACAGAAAGTGAAGGTTACATTCAGTCCCACAAATTCCATTATGTGCATTTTATCACTGTGACAATAACAGTTAATTTCAAAGAAACCGTAACTGTATAAACTACGAATTTTCCCTATATTTAAGATTGTCATACACATTTTTAATGAACTCACAAGTCTGTACATTACATGTGTCTTTGTTGTTGCACTTAAAAACGTACCATTATAATAAGCACATGTAAAAAACACTGCAACTGAATGGTTCATAGAAGCAATGTAATACATCAATTTCTTCACCACAAACGAACATGTCAAACTTCCTGTTCATTTAAATCCTCTGCAGTGTTCTCTGCCAAGGAAAAACATATGCAGATATAATTGCAAATTAGTATGCAGAAATGCACACTGATATAGTTCACTCTTGTTTTCCCGTACTGCGCCATAAATCTAACCTGATGTTTTGGCTTGTAACACACCAAGAGATAAACATAGCAAGTGACATGAAACCAAACTGCATGAGCAAGCTTGCATGGATTACACACAACAATACACATAACAAACAGATGTCTTTGGCAACTGTGCATCTTTGGTGATTTACAGTAAAACATTAAAAAATTTAAAAAGTTCAAGTCTATTTGTGTACATGCAACATACATGGACTTGATTTGGTCCTACTTTGTGGAAGACCCTCCTGGAAGACAAAAATAAAATTAGGACTGGACAATTAACTTAAATATTATCAAAATCACAATAAGGCCAAGTGCAATATTCAAATTGCAGGTTCTGCAACTTTTTGGTAGAATGTGTTACAAAATACCATTATAACTGAAGCACTGCAGTGCTATAGAGCAAGATGCAAGGAATTATGCTTGTTTGGAGAAAAAAAACAAAAACAAAAAAAAAACCACAACGTCATCTTTTTCATACTTTTTTCAAAATAATATTACATCCTTTTTTTCCCAAATTGTTCAGCCCTAATTAACACCCTCAAAAGTAAAAACACAATCCATTACAGCCTCTGAAAACCTGAAAAAAGTGTATAAATGGCACATCTGCAGAACATCAAAAAAAAAAAAAAAGTAAGCTATAACTCAAAGACGACTGGCATAGTTATTGCACAGACTATGGTCTCGAACGTCTCCCCATCCTCCGTTCTTAATGTGTGCCTTGTGCTCCACTGCTTCTGCACCACTGAGAACAAGAGTTGGAGGAAAGAGGCCACCCTTGGCCTTTTGAAGGCTTTCCTCAACCCTCTGTGAGGCCCATTCTGGCCTACAGTTTTTCTTCTGGTGAAGGCCACAGTCCCCTGTGTGAAGAACCCTGGAGCCCTGTGCCACAAGGACTTTAAGGGGCTTTGATATGCAGGTTCCTGAGAGGTGCTGCAGAGTCCAGTCCCAGTTGTAGTCATCGTAGGTGCAGAAATCATTACTGCAGCCCATTAGTTTGTAGTACACCTCCTTGGAAATGGCCATGCCGATGTTATGTTTAGTGGACATCCACCCAGATGTCAACACTTTATTAGACAGCCTGGTAAAATCTGTCAGGCCATCATGGTTACCCAAAGCAAGCATGTCACAATCTGGACAGCTGCTCTTCCTGAACTCTGTCATGGATTTATAAAAATGGAAAAAGTCAGGTAAGATGTAGTTGTCCTCCTCCAGAAAGATTACAAAGCCACTGTAGCCCTGCACTGCTTGCACTCGCTCCCACACAAAGTGCAATTTCCACCACCAGTGGTGTTTAGTCTGAGTGATGAAGGCCTCCCTGTAGTGCCCATAAGAGTCAGGGTGTTCTGCATTGAGGCATCCTGTTTTGACAGCGTTGTCCTTGGATATGTCCCGAGGGCAATCTTGTGGATCCTGCCCAGGAAACTCACTGGGATACAGCTGAGTGCTAAAAGGGAAATAAATCTGCAGTACTTTGCAGAAAGTTACCCCTTGCACAATGGCATTTATTTCCTCTGAAAAATAGTCATGGCTGAAGATGAGGAGGAAGCTGTGGACCTCAGCAGCTTTCTTCAGTGACTCGATGAGCAGTCTGAGGTATTCAGGCCTGTTGTGAACCTGCACAACGAGCACCAGTTGAGGCTCCCCTGGAAACTTATCCGCATTTAGAACACACTGCTTGTAATTTGCATTGTAAACGGACTGAGTCAGTTCTTGCAGTGAACCAAAGCGAAACTTCACCATGTCACCAGAATGCATGCCCCGATTTACCTGAACGACGTTGTTATTGGGTCCACTTGAGTCATTATCGTTAAGTAGCAATACACGTGTTGAAAACAGGAGAGTTACAACTACAAAGGAGACACCCAGCAGCGCGAGCAGATTCTTTTTGAGCAGCCGAAACCTCATTTTCACAAAGTAAAAACAGACTCTGGAATACAACAGCAATGGCTTTCGTTCACCTTATTGCGCGCGTCATCATTGTAAACTTGTTTGAACACGGCTCCTCGTGCGGTCAAACTCCAACTCTTGAGTTACGCAGCCCGATGTCGCTCGACACGTGTCTTTAGCCAGATGTCAGTCGTTTTTTGATGGCTAATTTTGTTTTCCTCTCAGGGGAACTGTCTTTCCACTTAAAACCGTGTGTCCTGCCAAAAAGTCGCCTCAGCCGCTTGTTTTTGCCACCTGTAGAAAAAGTAAAATTAATCGAACTACGTGAAAATTACATAAAAGCGTTAACAAGAAGCGTTAAAAAGACGATAACTCACCGCACACAGCATATTTACACTTACCCCAAACTAAGTGTACCGTAATGTGTCAACACACTCACACCAGGAAGAGGATGATAGGGCTATGATACATCTTGGCTGCATTGACTGCTGACGTGTACAATCCAGCCAACGAGGAAGAGGCTGAGCTGCTGCTCAGCGAATCACTGCCCAAACTATACTTATGTCACATGAGAAGGAAATGTAAATTGGGCGACATTTAAATGGTGAACAGAAAGAACATGTCGTGAGGAAAGTAAGTTCTGCAATAACTTTGTAGCCTTTTTCTTGCTCATCCACAGTGTAATGTAATCTAATAGAGTTAGCCTAATTGGTGAATGAATCACCTTTTGGCTTGCTAGTCTCATGTGGCATGACAATAGAACTTCCATTAATTGATCCTTATGGTTGCTGGTAAAATTTCTTAGAAAAATTACTACTTTTGAATTACTGAATTACTTTTTTTTTTTTTTTTACTTAAACTGGCACTGCATTGAGGGGCAAAAATCTTTAACCCTGGTCCTTAAAGTTACCCACTCAGGTTTGACAGGTTGAATAGGTTTTGTGGATAGTAATCTGTGATCTCAGCCAGATACATAACAAAAGGGTGCAGGATGTCATACCTGAAACTACAAGAATGGAAAATTTGATACCCCTGAAAGGAGAGGACTTAAGGACAGGAGACTGAACTAGTGGTTCTGGGAGTAGTGTTCTTTTCTGGGACAATATAATGATTAAATAGGACACTGTTTTGTTGGAGAGACATTTCTGTTGAATTCTTTATTTCATGTTAGATTGATAAAACAAATACTCATACTGAAAACTGATATTTACTGATATGATTGCTGTGCAAGGTACAAGAGCAACAATATAGTGAAGTCTGCAGATGACATAGCTGTGGTTGAACTGATCTCCAACAACAGGCAGGAGGTGGAAGAACTTGTGGACTGGTGCAGAGCACACAATCTCTGCATCAATGTGTGGAAGACTAAGGAGATGGTTGTGGACTTTAGGAAAAGAGGCCACTTTTTCATTGGAGGAGCAGCTGTGAAGATGGTGTCCACCTGTAAATACCTGGGCCTGTACGTCTTCAACGATCTCACGTGGACCACTAACACAGCCAGCATCATAAGGAAGGCCCACCAACGCCTGTACTTTTTAGGAGGCTGAAGCGGCCTCAGCCCTGCTGTCCTGACCTTTTTTTACCAGTGTGTAGTGGAGAGCATACTAACATCCTCCATCACTGTTTGGTATGAGAACTACTCTGCTGCTGACAGGAAGACGCTGCAACCAGCGGTTAAATCTGCTCAAAAAATAACCAACAGCAGCCTCCCTTCCTTGGAGGACATTTGTGTCAGCAGGTGCAGAAGCAGAGCGTCATGTATCATGAAGGACCCCGCCCAACTGGCACATGAACTGTTCACCCCCCTCCCCTCTGGCAGAACAACAAGGCTAAAGTGCAGCTTCTTCCCAGAGGCTGTGAGGCCTATGAACTCCCTGACTTAAAGTCTGTCCTCTGCACTTTTTGCTGCTGTGACTGCATGCAGCTATTGATGCACTATTCTTTTAGCATGCTGCTTGGTTTTTAACTATATGTTCTATTTATTATGGGCTTTAGGTTATTTATTTATTTATTTATTGGGTCTATTTTAGGTATGAAACTGCAAAATGTTATTTATTTTGTACACAGCTGGACCTGAGTGATGAATTTTATTTTCTCCATGAGAGACACTGTTTCCTTTATTATTGACCGATAACAATCATTTCACCGTCAAAATCCGACTGCCAACAGCCATGTGATAGGTTAATATGTTCTACATATTAATTCCTGATTTTTAAAAAAAATGTCAGTGATGTTAAAAGACTGAAAAGCTTCCTACAGATAAATGACAATAAACCCAGGTCGTGTCTTAAAATATAAATTCCAATGACTGTCATCTTGATTTGTTTTTTAAAATGTGATGTACAAATCAACTCTGTTTTTAAACTAGCCTCCTTCATTGTTGGTCAACTGCAAATTAAAACCACTCTTGTCATTAAAGCATTTGAAGACTAAAGTACATACATACTTAAAATATCTCTTTCAAATGCTACAAAGCGGTGATTAATCAGCTCATAGCCTGCGGTCGAAGGAGATAAGATGTGCAGCTGGTGTTAAAGCACGTGCAGTTCAATTCTTAAATTATTTGGTGATTGTGCAGAAAGTCAGCACTGTGAGCCCTTGAGAAGGCCAATATTGTCCATTTTCTCAGACAATGCAGACTTGCTATTTTCAATTAGCCAAAACAGAAATACCAAAAAACTTGGTTATAGCTATATAGCTCATTTTCCTCTACTTAAGGTCAAAAACTTATCATCCTCTTATACAAATCTCTAAATAGTCAGTCAGTCTTCGCCCTAGCAGTGAGTTTCCTCAATGGTAGCAAGACGGCATGTCATATCTCTTCTGTACTGGTTAACAGTAAAAATACAGAATTGCTTTTAAGATCAGTTCTGTCCTGTCAGTCTGTAATCTTTTCTGTACATAAGTACACAATTATATGTACATTTTTTTTAGACTATTAACTGACCAGGACCGTTTCTGAACAATATTCTGAATCACGGCTTATATTGTTACATAAACTTTAATAATTATTTGTTTTTATTTCCTCGACTATGTCTGTCATAGAGCTGTCAATGATACAGACTATGAATGAGAGGCTTAAATACAGCACAGTCTGCATAGCAAAGTACTATTTTCCTTTTCAGCTTACAACACTGTGACCAGAACTTTTTCCCTGAGATGCAAGTAGTGAGCTGTTTTGAAATGTCAAATTTTCTTTTAATAATACTCTGCAGGCTGCTACACTCCACTCAGGACTAACGTGGGACCATCTCTGTAGGCCTGCTGTTGCTGAGCGAACTGGACTACTTCCTTCAGATAACACAAACTGCGTGGTGACCCAGTAAGATAAACTGTCACACTGCCTGAAATAACTTTTAAATCATGTAGCCATAACTGTGGAGCAGTGATCATCTCTACTTGCAGGAAATAGGTAAAAACAGGGACATCTATCTGTTTTCCAAGAATTCCTTTGAAGATTCTTGACACAATGCATTTTAATTCTTGTGTATCAGACATACACTGTTTGAGAGCTGGATATTTAAATGTGTTTGGAAAAGTAATGCATTTCAGGGCATTTAAAATATTTGTGCAAAGAGACTTATTATTATTATTTTGAGTGGCATAATGTTACTTAAGTGTCTAAAACTTTTTCCCATTTTGTGAAAACCTTATTTTAAAGCTCAACAGAACAGTAAAACAAAATGGCAAGGCATTGCATTGCTCTCCTGTTTTGTGACATTATACAGTAAGTCATCTTTCATATGAACTACAGCTGAAGATAGAAAATTTTATTTTAATTCCGATGAAATTCTATCATGGACTGAAGTTGAAGTGTGATCTGATGCCTCCCCATGGTTGATCAGCAGTAAAGCAGATAAATAAACCATGTTGTTTACCTGAAAACTGGGTCTTTTCATTGCAAGTGCAACAAAAACAAGTGAGTGGTCAGATTTGCCTTGGTATACCATTACAACTTCAGCAAAACAAACCTAAAAACAATCTGGGAAGTGTAATTTGTCAGTAAATCATTTTGTGATTTTGTATATAAATGGAAATTATTGACAAAAACTATGTGATGATGCTTACTGAAACACTTTTCAAACTCCAAACCATCCATCCATCTCTAATCTACACTAGCTTTTTTCTAATAGGGACACATAAACCACATCAAGTAACTCAGAGGAGAGAGACTGACTACTCAAGCACCTTGATGCTGTATATACAGTACGTTTATGCCATGAGAGCGTCTCATATTTAGGCTACATCAACACAAAAGTTCCCAATCACTTCCCAATAACGCTTTCTGCCTCCCAGTCTGCATGACTTGGCAACCTTGGATGTGGATGAAGCACTTTTAAAAATACATCACAACTGAGCGTGTTGAAAAGTAATCATGAAGCCCATCAAAACACATCTTATGACCAAGGCACACATGACATTGCAACTGTAACAACATTCTCACTGCCCAACATACATCCAGTGTATTGGGTTGCAAGAACAGGACCCAATGTATGAGCCTGGATTCATATTTAGCAGCTATCAACAAACTTTTAGACAAAGTTGCTGACAGTTTTAGCCCATTTTTTTTAGCCTGGTAGTGCCCCTCCTGGTGGACAAAGGAAATAACACCTGCAGATGTCCTGCTGCTTCACTCTGTCTCAGTCTCATCGACAGCCGTAGAGTGGACAGTTGAGGGACTTTCCATGTGGCCTGACGTGTTGTGTGCATGAATTATCCTAGCTGTCACTGAATCAACATTCAGCATTTAAATGTTGTTGAAATAAGGTCAATTGATGAAAAATTGTTATTTCAGTGTCAAAACAGCGTTGAACACTACATGGCTGAAGAAGTGCTGATAACTCACCAATGATTCAACATTGAAATGCCAACATTTTATGAGTTGTTTGTTGAATCAATGTTATGTCTACAACCATCCCATTTTAATTTGTAGGCCTAAGTACTGTTTTTTGGCTAGTTGCCTGTTAGCGACATCTTGTGCGTATAAGAAATGTTCCTTGTTTAGATATGTCATGTTTTAGGACCTTTGAGTTGTATGCTAGGCTATCTGTGTGCTATGAGAGGCAATTAGCATGCTACCTCCTGCCATGACTCTGCAGTGTACAGGTGTTGTTTGAATATACTTAGCATTTTTAACTGTTTGTTTATTGTTGTGGGGTTAGTTAATCCTCTTGAGAGATAAGTTTCCTGTAATATGATTCTGGCTAGTTGGCATGAATTAAACAATGCAAACTGTTGAATCTTGTGATTAGATTGTTACATTCCATTTGCTTGCTGTTATTAGTTGAACATCACAAATGGTAATATAGTCAGCTGTGTTGAAGCACAGGTATAGGTCTTGGAGGTTGGTTGTGAACAGTGTACTAGTGGAACAGGAAGAAGGTGAAAGATTCCTCGAAGAGATCATGGGGAATTGAACCATATGCATTTGTTAGGTTGAAAACATCACATGGAGGTTTCTTCCGTCCTTTTTGGCTGCATGGATTTGGTGTCAAGCTCCCGGAAATTTCCAAGACCTGCATTCACAAAACATTTTAACTTACCACTGGGACGACTCTTAAATGTAACTAAAAGTTCCCAACTTTTAGTGACATTTAGTGACACCAAAAGTTGGTGAGTGTCACTTCAGCCAATGATCATCAAAGTGGACCAGTGACCCCACGCAAGTGGCCGGAGGTATCATACCCTGATATATCCTGACATATACAGCTACCTCACTGAATCTCCAGGTAATGTACTTCTGACACATTTTCTGCCATTCAGACACTTTATTTTGCTGTTTTGGTCATCTTTACAATGTGGCATTACTGTTAACTTATTGCTTAGCAGGGGTTTTAGCAAGCTAGTACCTGCAACTCTAACTGTAGGCTATTCATAGTATTCTCATGACGTTTTAGTCATACAATAATATGGCACAGAGCCACAGCTCATGGCTATAACTATCATTAATAATCACCTGCTGTGTAATTTTATTGACCTGTTTTTTGTGACCAAGATGTCTGTGGTCGAATACTATGAATAAAGACAACAGTAATAATTCCATCCTAAATATCCAAAACATGGGGGGGAAGTCACTGTATAATGCAAAAAAGTTTAAATGCATCATTTACAGCACTGTCTAGGCAGATTAACACAAATATGGCATAATGTAATACATGCAGACCACTATCAGTAGTTAGTAGTTGTATTACAGTGGTCTGCATGTATTGCATTGAACCGTATTTGTGTTCATCGGCCTAATAAGCACTGTAAAAGCTGCATTTTTAAGACATTAAACTTTTTTGCAAAGTAAAGAATATCATAACTCTTTTTTTTTGTTTTGTTTTGTTTTTTGTTATGTGATGTACGCAACACAACCCAGAAGCTTTTAGGAATGATTCTACTTGGTTTTTGAATCTGGCATTGAAACTGGAGCTTGAAGGGGGCGTGTCGTTCTGCTTGACATTGCATTGCTCTCATCTATATAAAATACTGTACGACGTATGTTGACAAATAATGTAAATAAAGATTTTAAAACAAAACATAGACTAATTTAATGTAAAAAAGAGAATAATGTAGTCTACTTACATTTACTTTATTCATCTATTTTTAATACTTGATAGTTTTATTGCTGTGATTTGTAATCATTGTTATTGTTTTTATCTTGAAGATTTTTTAATTTATTTTTGTCTAATTTGCTTTAATTCTTTTTTTTTTTTTGATTATTTTGTTTTCTTTGTGTTGTTTCAACCACTTTGGGCTGCATATTTGTATGAAAGGTGCCGTATGAATAAAATTTAGTTGAATTTCTGACAAGTCAAGTGTGCAGTTAATTGTCAGCCTACATGCAGCTCTTTGATAATCAGCTTGTACCCATATAAGAACCCTCATTGCTCAGATTGCAGTAACCATGGTGAGACATAGCGAGACTACAAATAAAAAATTAAAATTAAACTGGAGGAACAACTTTTACTCTTTCCCAACTTGTGTATGAAAAGCAAGGTATTATTAAAGGAAAATTTGGAGCAGGAGTAAGTGCAAAAGGCAAAAAAGAAGCATGGGGAAACACATGCATGGGAGTAAATGCTGCCTTTTCCTTCTTAAAAAACGAAGACGGGTGTGAAAAACACTGGTACTCTCTACAGTCTCAGTCAAGGGCCAAGTTTGCTGAATTCAAGCATCAAACAAATGCCACAGGTAGGTAATACGCCATTAGGCCGATTCTTTTCAATTTCATTTGACCACGATGTTTGTTATCTGTGATAGAATTAGCAAAATGAACATAAATGTATACATGAATGACCCTTGCAATACATGAAATTGTAGATTAGATTAACATGTAATCTCTAATAGGAAATATTCACTGCATTTATGAGGATGAGGCTCCCCTCCTAAAGCTCTGTCACCCATAGCCTCACTGGTCTACAGTGTCCTCAGGTACTCAGACACCAGCATAACATGGCTAAAGGGAGCTTTGACCCAACAACAATTTAAAAGCTCAGTATCATTAAATCTCTCTAAAATGTTGAACCAATTACAAGGCAGATTGCCGGCAGCAGCCATCTTAGGATTCCTTTGTGATTTTCTTTCAGCTACTTAGTCCTCTTGAGGACTTCTAACTTTTCACAGGTTTAGGAGCTGGTTTTAGCGTTAAAATGCTTTGTGAAAAACTCTTACCAAAAATTTAGGAGTACTAAAATTGTGACTGATGTCCATTTTTTAAGAGTTGCGCCTAAATCAGCAGGTTAGGAGCTACTTTAAGCCTTAAGATGTTTTGTGAATACAGGCCCAAAATTCCTCCTTCCGTCAACGTAGGCTACTTGTTTCTTTCCAGGTTAGTGGACAGCCTTTGTGATACTATGCAGAAGAAGATTTTCCCCTTGGTGTTCAGAGGTCAGATTGGTCAGAATTGACTTTCTGATGCATCTTTTTCTGTAGGAATAAGTGCACCACCAGCTGTTTGCTGTGCCCTGGGTCGTACTTGAATATTAATTGGTGTAATTGTAGGGCAAAAAGACTAGATTGTTAAATATTTTATTTGTCAAAGTCTTTGTGTCGACAGGAAGAAGCTTCCTGGAGGAGTGCGTCAAAATTAAAGAAAAAGTAGACTGAGGATTTTTTTTTCTGTCTTTTTTTAATTGACAGCCTTATAAACCAAAATGTTAGGAACTGTAAATATTTTTCTTCAATACATGACAGCTTTTCATTTAGCCTGCAGACCTACTTTGCAATATTCCATTAAACCATGTCTGTGGTACTAAAATGTTGTTGAGATTTGAAAATAACATTTCTTTTTTTCTGCATTTCTCCCAGGATTTAGTTATACCCAGACAGTCTTTCCCATTGGGGGGGTTTCTCATGTCCTGTAGCAAATCCCCTGTGTAGCATCAACAGCCCTCTGAGTCTCAGCCAGGAAAATTTCCCACACTTCTAAGATTCCACTAACTCACTAGACACATTACATTAATAGATAGCATCTCCTTAACTGTTAAATATTAATGTATTCAATTTCATATCGTTTTACCTGGCTTGCAGAGTATGAGTGTTCTGCACAGATTCTTGTTAAATGAAAAACTGTGTCAGAGATGACTCTTGGTCCTTGCTGTTGCAGAAAGAAACTGTCTCATCTGTGGCCCACAGGACAGCCTGGTTGACCCTGTGCCATGGTTTGAAGAGCCTGCAACACATATGTGGAGGCAATCCATGGACACAAAAATGATTAACATGGCCATTTTTCCTACCTTTCAAAGTACCAAAATCATTACTTATCATGTTTTGGCTTTTTTTGTACTTTTTAGTTTCCATGTAACAGTTCCCATTTTCTGTGTGGATTTCATTATCGTTTCTACTTTACCTCAGGCAGGGAGTTCAGGGCATGGAGCTTCCTTCTCTCCAGAAGTCTGTGCCAAGGGTGCAAATCAGGTCTGGTTGCAGTAGAAAACTAAAAACAGGCTTTAAGATGTGTGTATCACATGATATACACATGAGAAGGTGCATGTTGTTGGTGTAAATTTAAACAGACATGCAGTTTTGTTATTTAGCCGCTAGGTGGTAGCTTTCACCCACAGAGCAAGTCTTTACTTAGTTTTGACCATGATCAAATGACGTAGATCTTCTTATGATGCCTTGCATCTGAATGAACTCTTACATGCATCCAACACAGGGCTCATCTGTGATTCTATTGATGTCGTTCAATTATTTCTAATGTGATGTGATTTCTCCTGAGTGGACACAATAACTGGAGATTGGGAAATGATAGAAATAGATTTATAAATTTTTTACATATTTGGACACTTAGCAACTGTACTGTACACTTAAATAGGACTGAGGGTCCCTGTGTGTATTAATCTCCACATAACAGCTTTTTGTCAGACAGGCTCTTACATACATATACTTTTGAGCTGGAACTGGCTGCATTTCAAGGTACGGCATAAGGGAGAGTGTGGACATTGCAGAATTGCACAAACAAATTTAACTGTGAAAATAAATATATGCTAAGGCACTAACTAGCAATAATCCTAGTTGTAGATTGTCATTACAGTTCTAATCGTCAGGTGTCCCTCTGTCTGCATACTGTATGTTTGAAAAGTACACTATGTTCTCATCCTTCTCAACAAAAAGAATGTGGAACTAATCAGTAGATGGCATCATCAGATAAAGTTAGGAAATGAGGGAGTCGTCATACTTTCAGCTTACAAGCTATCTCAAAGACACCTATATGGGATGCAGAACAGTTCCATTCCATAACATTTCTAAAATATTTAGTTTCATAATAGAATTTATGTGCTTAGTATGATTTTCCTCTTGAGACCAGGCACTGTTAAACTACAGTAGATGAAGTTTTTGTCAGATGTTCACACTTGGTTATTGCTCTTTCTTGAAAACAAAAGTTTTTGTTTTGTTTTGTTTTTGAAGAATTCGTATTTTTTAAACTTTATGGATTTTTTATTATAGGCTATGTTAATTAATTTATTGCTCTTTTAAATATACATGTCTGGCAAAATTTTTATTGTACTAAATTGTATTTTTTTCATGTGTGTACTTCAAACAGTTTCAGTGAAGAAGTTGTATTTAATTCATTTTTAGAATGGCTTTTATCTGTTTTTGCAAAGAGACTCTTCTTGTGTTTTGCAGCTAACTTTTTCATGGTTGGATCACAGTATCAACAGCCATGAAAACCCTTGTATAATATAATTGATTGATGTCAAGTAAAAGGGGTGACTTTAGATTGCATTGTGGCACAACCTGCTGTAGGGTGGGCTGGTAAATAGTCTTAGTAGTTTAATAATATGACAACCCTGTTACATTATCTGGGTTATTTTCCTGAAACTTCAGAAAGCTTCCCTCAGAGCAACACTAGGCATTACATAGGCTACAGTAATACTCCTCATGACAGATATCTCCAAGAGAGTGATTAAACGCTCATATAGGTGCAAAGCTAGCAGGATAACAACACCAATAAAAAGAGGAGTAGGCCTACTGTTCTTACACCTACTCCATACCACAAAACCTTTTTTATTAATGACAATGTGTTGATATGACTTGAAGAGAAACTTTGTCATTAAAAATAATAATCCATTGAATTCCTGTGAGGTCAGAGTGGTTACAGTTTTCATATTGTTCAAATCCTTTACATGTGCATTTTTGTATCAACAGTTCTGGGAGGTGGCCTATGACAGCAGTGCAGTTGAAAACTAAAGCCCTGTTTCCACTGAGTGGTACAATTCGGCATGGTAAGGTACATCACACAATTATTTGCGTTCCCATTGTCAAATGTTGGGATTGGGACCAAAATAACAAATTCCTACTGTCCTACTTTGTGGCACCCTTCCCTCGGGGTAGCAACACACTGACTACCATACCAAAAGGGTAGAGCCACACACACTGCAGTTTGTTGCCTGTGACCAGGCAAAAACATGTATTAATGTAATAAGTTATTATATATATATTTTCGGGGGGCGAGATTGTAACCACGTAGATGCCTTATGTGAAGTCAGTTTATCCAAATAAGACCTGTTTGTGCTGTTTCACATAGTTTTTAGACTTGTGAGGAGCAGTCGCTCCTCGAGTGAGACCAGCTGGTCATCTTTTTTTTTCTTTTTCTTTTCAGCTTTATTGAATAAATGTAAACGTAGGCTACAAACACATCAGACTAGTGGAACAGAGAGATAAGACATTGTGAATAATAGGCTATAATAATGTTGAATGATAACAGAACGAGTTTGTGTGGGATTAACTGGGCAAAAAGGTAATTAAGAAAAAAGGGAAAAAAAAACAAAACAAAAAACAGCAATGCATCATTCCTCTTTGAAAAGGTCCTCATACATTGAACAATTTTGTTGCTTTTTTATTATGAATAAATGTCAGAAATGTTTAATATATTCTTTAAATTCACACATGAAGCCTAAAAAGTTGAGAGAGACTGACCAGCCGGTCATGTTGCAGCAGCAGCCATCTGCTTGTGTCGTAACCCCGGAAAGAAAATTAACCAATGAACTGACAATCTGTGCAGCTCTTTAGAGATTACACACCAGCCATAATGCTTCTTTAGCATTTTAATATATGACATAATTTCCCTAGGCTACAGAAAATTAATATTACAGATAAATCTGTAATTGCAGCTGCTACTGTCCTTTGAATGTAGGCCTACAGTTAAGACAGAACAACGTTGTGCTTCCGAGGCTCTGTATGTACGATATTTCCATGTTTCAATACATAAATATATTAATATGACTGTATCAGTTTATTTCATTTTATTTTACTAAGCTACATAACAGTTTAATTTTTTTTACAGCTACACTATAGATTAAGTAACATAATTTACTAAATCTCTGTCAATTATGTAATTTTGTGAGAAAAAGTGCATGAAGTGAAGAATAGAGTCAGGATTATTTAGTCAGGCATGATGTCACAATACTTATGTGGCTGACATAGCTATCGCCATCCAACTTATAGCCTACCCCACCTACCAAGTAAGGGTACAGCTTGCATTGGAAGCACAAGCCAGGAGTTTACCTTTCCGAGGAGTAACAAACTGTCCGTAACTGTACTGTACTGCTTGGTGGAAATGGGGCTTAAGTTAGAATTCAAGAGTTAAGGCGGTCTGTTTACAGTTTAGCATACAAGTTGAGTTAAAATATTTGTGTTCCATACAGGAAGCAGCTGAAAATGCTCTCTTCAGATATCCTGTTTTTCACCATATGCAGTGTTGGAGGATTTGTCTCAAATCCTTGTCTAAATGTATGCTGTTCTTTTCTGTATCTAAACATGTTGACCAGTCCAAACATTCCTCTGAGAGGAGGTCCCCACATCTGAATGAACAAATGTGAAAGTGTCCTCCTACACCAAGCCAGAATATCAAAAAAATCGCCAAACTAATTTCCAATGCATTATCTTTTAAGCGCTGTACATTTTTCTCTCCGAGCTAATAGTTGTGCTATACAACTTCCATATCTGTACATTGTTAAAAGCACATCCTCCTCCTCCTATATTTGTTGAAATAAAGTCTCAATTAATGGGTACTGGAGACGTGCCCACAGGACAAAGAGAACAATTAATCTCATTGCATGTTTTCTCCTGCTGCAGAAGAAATGTAACTACACAGCATAGAAAATAAACTTGAGTGAAAGAAAAGACTGAACTATGAATGTGGAAATAATTTTGGATTATATAATCTTGTTTCTCTTTGAGTGCACATCAATTCAAAGTATGCTTTTACACTTACCACGTGACAAACCCAAAGTTAAAGACACTTTATCAATATATTAGACTCTGGGTTCTGTTCTCATGCCAAAGATACTCACTGCTGGGAAAACTAGGGGACTGGATTAGTCAAGGATGCTCTCCACAGATTACTAGTAAGGCACCTTCTGCTATTGGAATAATAATCTATCTATTATTAGTGGTAGCAGTAGTAGTAGTAGTAGTAGTAGTGGTAGTACTGAGTGGCAAAAAAATAAAAAAGTTATTTATTTATTCACATTTGTCTGACATTATAGGTTGTCATTGTGACATTGTTTCTGCACACCAGCAGTGTTTTCTTTTCAGGACAAATGCTCAAAGAAACTGTCTGCTCATACACATGCATAACCAGGATACTATGTCGAGGCTGTCAAAGCAGGCACATTTTTTTCACGCCAACAGCTCTGCTCCTGCAACAGCTACATACTGTATGCTGCTGTTTACCCATTTGAATTGCACAACTAAGTCAGCAGGAAGCATTGGGGTTTGCACTCTATACAACATTTATAGGCATTACAAAGATTTTAGAAATGTTAGGAAAGTCTTCAGAAAGGCCTTGTAATGACGTATTCATATATTTTGTTAAAGAGCTGAAAACAACCTCTTTTATCCTCAGTAATTATTTCCAAATGCACCCAAAGTAGCAGATGACTGTTAAAGCCAGCAGTCAGGGAACTGATGCTGATACAGAATGAGGTTGTGAAGTCATTTTTGTAATGTAATTTCACTGTTAAGACCTAGTTTCATATAGGCATATGGCAGGAGCACTAATAAACACATACATATACAAAGCAGCAAACATTACAGAAGACAGCTGGTTGAAGGTTGCAGATGAGTATTGCATCATAGCAGCACACATAGAGGGAGTTGCCTTAATTAACCTGGTTGGACCTCTGTTTCAAGCATATTCACTGTAACAGCAGTGAATACACTCAGGACAGAGCTGAAGACCATGGGGAATAGCACAGTATCAGACAGGATTGTCAGCTCATCACACTTTGTTTCATTTTTCCATCTTCTGTAAAATCCAGTGGTGTAGTTTTGGGCAGGTATTTTCAGTCTGCATTGAGGATACCCACTTCTAAATCCCTTCTGACCCTAATTTGCAAATCAGCTGTTCCAAGAGACTGTTTTAAAAATACACTTCTGGCCCATGAACACTTTGCAAGAGGGTTTTTTGTTTGTTCTGTTTTTGTTTTTTTTTGCCCCTCATGTAATGAAGAACTGAGAGTTAAGGAATAGTTCACTCACAAAACCCTAATTTTGTAATTGTCTCACCTTGAAGTCTGACTTTGGGCCAGTGTTGATTGCAAATCTGCGCCTCTATTGTTTATGTAAATTTCATAGTGAACCTTCTTACTCTCTGAAATCAAGCAGCAGAAGTTAAGTGACAATATACAAATAGGCCTAAAATTGTCCCATTTTTGGAAGAACTTAATATGCAACAGTAGTCACTCTTTAAAAAGGGTGCTTGTCCTTTGCTGACCAAGCCGCTTAAAAAAAAAAAAAAAACAAGAAAAAAATAGGGGCCTAAATTAGGAGTATACCCACTTCTCCAGGCACCACTTAGACTCACAAGTCAGTCTCAAGATGCTTCTCTTATCTAGATTCTGATGACATGCTCCCAGCTTTTGTTGCTGAACTGAGTGGAGAAAATTACAGAGTTTAAAAAAACCCTTGCATTGCAGAACCAATCCAAAGTTTTTAGGGCGGTCCTTCATATTGGGGGCAGTGATAATAATCTTTTATTAGGACAAGATTCATCCGTCTGGCCCGGACTATACATTACCTTCGAGGACATTACAGGATGAGTTACACTGGGAGACGGACTACCCAAAGCCGTTTGTGGGAGCTGTTGCATCCTTAATTGCACCAATCTTGTGGACTGAGCACACTTTCAGTGAAACAAAATCAAATAATCTTACGTTGCTCTGGGCATCCATTTTCAATGTTTTAAAAAGTTTTCTCCGTGTTACAAAGTGACTCGCTATAGTCTGTTTCTGAGCAGAAAGGGGAAGACACTATCTCTGGGAAGGCGTCTCCTTCTCAAAAATGTTAGGAGAGTTCCCTTATCAGCGGCGGTTCTCACTGCTGTCCCAGCAACTGCCTTGCATTTTGATGTCCCCAGACAGTCAGTAGGTGGAGATCTCCCATTGTCTGGTATCGCGAGACTAGTGCCACTACACCACTGGTAAAATCCATCAGTTGAACACAGTTGAGTGGGCTGATTCTAAGCAGTGGAACAAGGCAACATGGGGAGACTTTATCCTGAAAAGTATGATGCAGAATGTGTGACGTATTTTTATTAATAATGCAGACATTAAAGCTGTTGTTGTCCTAAAGAATTGTTTTGAAATATAGTCACCTAAAGTTACACCAGTGAATATTTATGTTTATGATGGATAAAATGACAAAACCACAAAGTATCTCCCAACTTTGCAGATTCCCTGAGCTCAGCACAGCTTTTTAACCATCTCTTTGCTTATCGATTTTGTTTACCTTTCACCAATTTAATGCAATTTAATGTGTATTATCACCAGTATAATTTTGAAATGGACTAAGCAGCAGTTTTGACTTTTTTTTTAAAAAAGGTAAAAAGTTATACATGCACCACACTGAATCACAGACAAATTTAGCAGCTAGCTAGCGAACATACTTGACAAATTCAGTAGTCGGTGGGGTTAGATCAGAAATACAAGTGAATATTAGCGATTACGATGTGCAATTAAAAACATACAAGACTGTTACTGAGGGGGAACAAAAGAATGCTGCAAGGTCATGTGCATGCAGCAGGAGAAAGAAATAACTTATTCAACTTTATCAACACCAGCACCCAAGTTACTTTTGCGATCACTGGTACACACACATTGGCAAATTCTTAACTCCAAAGCAGAGGCAGCATTGTGTTGGAGTCTGCAAGGATCTCCATCAACAGGTCCAGCATGACCTATACTTCATGTCGAGGTTTATCAACAGTGACAAGAATTTTGTGTACAGCTGTGTTCCAGAGACCAAATTCTTAAAGTGGCATGAAAAACTGGATTCAACTCTCCTGATACACCAAGAGATGACATAGCAACCAGTGGAATTAAAAAACAGCTGTGCTATTGACCAATCCCATTGGTCAGAACAGCCCACTGTGTAGATTATGAAAACATCCCTCGCATGATGGCCTGATGATAAAACAGATGACCTCACTGTTTTTCAAGCCACAACAGTGAAGTTCAGACCTGCTGAGGTTAAAGGCAGCTGGTTTGTCTCAAAGAAGAACTGTGAGCTAACTCCTAGCATCATATGTGGAAAACAGACAGAAAATATGCAAATTCTTTGTGTTTACACCGACAAGGACTAAATGATAAATGTCTGTTTCATGGTGGGGCATGTGTTCAGGGCTATGATTTAATTAGCATGAAGTTTAGTTGAGGTAATACGGGTGAAAGGTCCTTTGAGTCATGAGTACATTTAGTGTTTCTCTCCATAGTCATTGTGTCATTGTTGCTTAGCTAACATGTTTCTTCCCAATGAAACATTTTGGATTTTGGAAAGCCATATTTTAAGTATTTTGTGTTGTACATTGTTAACAACCATCGGCACTACTGCATGAAAAATATTCAGGATTTTAAGTTGTCTTTGTTTTCATAGAAATCCAGTGATAGTTGTCAGTACAGCTATGAGTACAGTGCATACAGGAAATGCTAATAGCTCCGGACTTCCGATGACATGCTGTAAGGACGCCAAATGCCGACCACGCCGCTCCCTCAAACAATTAAGTTCAAAGATTGAGCTTTACATCTCCCGTAAGTCAATTTTTGGCCGCGAATAATATTACTCGCCAAACTTATGCCATCTACACTCCGCAGTGCAACAATGGATCCCGATGCATTTGGGAAAATGATTAGAGACATTGTGCGGGAGGGAATTTCAGCGGCTTTCGATACGAAACTGAAGCCGATGCAGGAGGAGCTAAGTAAGTTAAATCTCGCATTAACAGCCTGCAAATCTAAAGTGGATGATTTGGAAATTGCTGCAAATACAATGGAAGAACGCATGCAAACTCTGGAGAAGAACTACAAAACTCTGCTGGGAGAGAACGAAGAATTAAAAGAAAAAACACAAGCACTGGAAAATCACAGCAGGAAGTTTAATCTCCGAATTACTGGCTTGCAACAGGGGATAGAGGCAGGTAACCCTACTGCCTTTGTTACCAAGCTTTTGTATGAACTGTTCAGGGAAGAAAAAATGGGCCCACAACCACTTGTGAGCATAGCGCACCGCACCGGACCAGTTGCTCAAAATGAGAGCATGTGTAGAGTATGAGTACGAGTGTGATCACCCGGCTACACAGCTTCGAAGTGAGACGCACTATCCAGTGCCTGGTCAGAGCCATGGGGGGTAAACTAAACTACAGAGGGCGAAGAATTCATATCTACCCTGATATGACCACAGAGCAGCACAAACAACAGGCTCAGTTTAACGACATTAGAACGCTATTACGCACAGCCAACCTGAGACATGGCATCGCGTATCCTGCCAAACTATTGGTGACTTTCAGGGAAAAAACGTACGCCTTCACTAGAGCAACGGAGGCGATGGATTTCTTCGAACAACAGGTGAAACCATCTCTTAATATTTCAACTGACTTTCTGTCATCAGTTATGATGAGGTGGGGACACTTACTTTTTGTTTCATGACAGTTGTTGGGAGATATCTTCTTTTTTTTTTTTTTTTAATACCCGGGCTAACTGAAAATTTTCTGTCATCAGTTTGATTTACAACAATTGTTGGACTTGAGAGATATCTGTCTTTCTTTATTTATTTATTTCATTTTTTTCTTAATATCCCGACTGACTGAAAGTTTTCTGTCATCAGTTATGATGAGGTGGGGATACTAACTCTCTGAGTCACGAGAGTGTTTGGACTCGAGAGATATCTGTTTTTTTTCTCTTATTTATTTATTTATTTTATTTTATTTTATTTATTTATTTATGTTTGAATGAATATTCGGATTGATTGAAAGTTTTCTGTCATCAGTTATGATGAGGTGGGGACACCATAACTTTTTGATTTTGGATTTGAGATATCTAAGTTGTTTTCTCTTTGTTTGTTTGTTTTGTTTCTCCTAATATCCCGATTGACTGAAAATTTTCTGTCATCAGTTATGATGAGGTGGGGGCACTAACTCGCTGATCCACGAGAGTGTTTGGATATGAGAGATTTTGTTTGTTTGTTTGTTTGTTTGTTTGTTTGTTTGTTTGTTTTTCTTTCTCTCATCATTTAAGGTAGTAATTTTGGTAATAAGAACAGTAAATAGGCTTAACTATATTAATGAACTTGGGAGTCATTTAAAGAAACGGCAAGGATCTGTGTTACCGTTCTCCTTGTTAAAGTGTGTTACACCTCCGCAGATGGGGCGGAGTAAGAGGAGTCTGTTCAATAGGACAATACACTTCCTTTATACTACAACATCATTTTTGACGGTGCTTGTGTCCTATTGGTGGGTGACTCAGAGGGACAGGGTAGGGGGAAGAACGGGATCTTCTCTATATTTTTGTGTAGAACTGTGCTGGTATAAATACAGGGTTTATCAGAATTTTGTTGTAATTCAGTCTTCATTTATATACTCCTCTCCCTTGAATGTTTTGGTCTTGAAAACCATATGGGTAGTTTCAATATTTTTAGTTGCAACTTAAAGGGCCTTAATTCTCCTAATAAAAGAGCAGCCTGTTTAGTTTTATTAGCAAGAAATAACATTGATTTAGCTATGTTTCAGGAGACACATTTGCAAAGAGATGATGTTAACAGATTGG
>JAPQLA010000010.1:3489601-3500195 GCA_029822935.1 Naso vlamingii
CACTCATACAGTCCTGAATACATTTAACATGTGACCAAGGTTAATGGTCCTGTGCTTAGCCGTGCTAAGATGATGCTTTCTTGGCCCAGTTCAACATTACCAGTCCTTGAGGGAGGATGCTGGCGGTTCCTTGTCTGGGGATCCAGGCTGGGTAATGCTGGTCCCAAAGTTGAAAAGTATTGTCCTTGCTGTGAGCTGGTTGCTCAGTGTAATTCTTGCAAAGTAAGCAGCCCCATGCTTACTAGGTTGTCCTCTGCTTTGAAATTAGCTAGCAGGCCTTGGCACAGCTACTAATGCTAATGGCTTGTGCTACGCAGGACCTTGAGTCGCTGCTGTAAGAAGTTCTCCTTGTTTGCTGGAACTGCAGCTTGCAGCTCTCAGCAGCTGAAATCCAGAAAAAGATCCCTCGAGAGCTCAGGACTTCTGGTGAGAGCTCTGGTGGGAGCTCAGGAGAGGTCCCTGCAGACAAGAGGGGACAAGAGGACCTCAGGAGCCGTCCCTAGAGACAAGAGAGCGAGGACCTAAGGAGAGGTCTTGGAAATAAGAGGATGAACAAAGGAAGGAGCTGGCTTTTGTTGCCTGGTCAGAGGTGTTGGTCCCACTGACCAATGGTAACTCACAACTGGGACTCTGGCATGTCTTCCCGCCCAGGTGTAAAGATCTGGAGGACTGTGGGGGATGAGCTCAGTCCATAGCTTCCTTTGTGGCAGATGAGAAGTATGTTTATTCAAAAACAGTCCTGTTGAAATCCCCAAAATGAACGTCTTCATCTGTGGATCCCAAAAGTGTGGTGCTGATTAAGATACAAATACATTAAGCATTAAAGCAATTTCTATAATAAATAAATTATGATGGCATTATGACAACATCCAACGCATGCATTGTCGACACAAAAGAAGGAAAAATCCAAAGTGTGCAGTAGCAATATCACAACATATAGCACTAACAACATAAAGACAATGAAGTGACGCAGCATTAACCAGAGGTGTCACCAAGATGTCATGTTTGGGTGGGCATTTGGCTTATCTGGGGGGGCAACAAAAAGCAATTCCTAAATTGGAGCGTATGTAACACAAATTCTCCAGGGAATAGAAATATAGGCTTTAGATAGGCAGAGCTGCGAGACCTACTAGTGACTGTCTCATGGCATTGTTCATTTGTTTATTAAATCAGGATTTTTGAAGTTATTATTACATTATCTTATGATTTTATTATTGTTTATTTATTCTGTGCATCGCGTTAGATAAAAGCGTTTGCCATTTAACAAACATAAACACACTCAAGCCCAGTAACAGAGCCAGTCTCAGGCTCTGATGACCTACATTAAGTGAGTCAAAATAAAAGCCATCTTTGTGCAGTTGTCATAACAGAATTTGCAACTTGTTATAAGCAGAATAAGCTATGTGATTAGCAGAAGTACTGAAAACTTTTTAAATATATATTTTAAGTTCACATTTATTTTTATTTTTCACTTTTTTTAATAAAAGTAGAACTTATAGAATGATAACTAACTAGTTCGGGTAAATATCAATCAAGGTGACAAAGGAATAGCATATTATTACCATGGGTGGGAACAGTAGCAACACAGCTCAATACAGTCATTAGAGAAGCTATAGTTTTAGTTTTCAACATATAAAACAGAGGAATGTAACACTGAGCTGACTTCATTGTCAGATCACCTCAATTGTCCATCAAGCTACTGCTTACCTGTCAACACAAGATATAAAGCTTCCCCTTACAATACTTCCTGTTTAAGACCTTTCAACATAAGAGTGTGCAGGATTGTTTTTCTCCAATTTTCTTTAAAGGTCAGGTAATTTCTCAGCGTGAGCAGGGCTTAATAATTTAAGTGATATGTTATAGGTCAAAATATTGCCAAGAGAAGCAGCTCAATAAAAAGAACCAGAATGCCTGTCACTAAACAGCAATGTAATGTCATATTCACCACTCTACTGCTTTGAGCTTCTCACCTCTACAAGTGCAAGGATTTCGTGTACTGATTATTTCAGTCCCTATTTTTCTATCTTTTAAGTTGCCATTAATAAAAATCAACACTTCAAGCAGAATTTTCTCTTGTAATTATATAATTAATAAAAACAGAATCAATTCCAAACCTGAAGAGAAATAGAAATTACTCAAACCAACGCAACATAAATACCTCCGTTAACTATTCTTTTGTACTCTGGATCATCTGTGCTTTACATGAGGATGAGCACACAGTCACAGAACAGAGCAGACATTTCTCCAGACAAACATAAAACTGTCACCACATATAAGCACAGAAGTTCAAAACAGTGGCAGGCATCACACAAACTCTTTCAGTTGGAATAAACAGATACCTCTCTCTTAACAACTGACAGTGTCTTGAACTAAAACAATCTAAAAGTTATGAGTGCACTCACAGTTCATCTTTTCTTGTTTATAAGTTATAAAATATTTGTCCTTAATTCAAACCAGCTTCTGAGATTTTGTAAAACAGGATACATGTGCTGTTATGGGAGGATTTACAGGCATTTCTTCAGTTTGTGATCATTTCCAGAGATCCACAAGAGGCAATATTAGCACCTGTAGGACCTACTGTGCAAGAATAAATAACATCCCCACCCCCCACCAAATAACATGCATGGGATTTTTGTTCTGGCAGACTTTTTCAAGGAAGATCTTCCCACAGTTTGAGCAAACAGTCAGGGACAGACAGACAGCTGACTGGTCCTGCAGAAGAAAACAGCTGGAAGATTATGAAGGAAATACCAGCTCCAACACAACACAGCACGTGTTAGGTAGTGTGTGTGTTTGTGTGTGTGTGTGTGTGTGTGTGTGTGTGTAGTATGGCATTTTCAGTTACATGAATTTGAAGGCTGACTTTGTCCATAGTATTTAATAGTTTTCTAAGGTAACATCATGACAACAGAACAAGTTATAGTATGTTTGCTAATGCAAAATAATCATGAATTAAATAATTGTTACTGTATTATTACTTATTTTAAACAATATTGTATTATTACTTTTTTAACATCATAAATCTAACAACATAAATCTAAGCATGATGTCCTTTTGTCATGAATTTCTCTTAATAAAAATCTTAACAAAAATCAAGCTGTCCACAGTTGTACGTGATCAGAAGACTATATTTCTGACATGATAGTTTCAAAGTAAACAAAAATAACTATCAAATTCCTCTCTGTATAACAGTAAATCTGAAAATGTCTCAGGATATTACAATTTGTTTTCTCTAGTAGTGAAAGTGATTGCCTACAGTCTGTGCATTTTTAACAAGAAGAACTTAAAGGACCATACCAGTCTCTTTGTGACTTCTCATTGGCAGAGATTATCCGTATTCTCTACAAATGTTGTTAAAATTAAGCCATGTGTTTACTTTAGTAGATTTAACACTGCATTCTTAAACCCCATTCACTGCCATTCATGTTGAAACAGGGTATAGAAACACTATAGGACACGTGAAAGTTGCTAGGTATAGGTAATTCACTCTTGTAAAGACACAGCATTTATTTGATCAAAAATAATTGAGCAACAGAGAGAGGGGTGCTGGGAGCTGTTAAGTCTAAAATTATTACGCATGGAAAAATATTTACTCACAAGGGCTGCCTTTGTAGCTCAAATATTAGTGTGAAGAAGGATTTTGACACAGATGTTCTTTTGATGTTGTCACACATTTTCAGGTACTTTGTGTAACATTTGTTGAATATGGACAAAATGTAAACAAACACAACATCTCATAGAAAAAGCTATTGGGGGGGCGGGGTTTATGCAACCCTTTGTGGCTGATGTTGACAAAGGACAATGACATGTATTAACACTGGTATGGTCCTTGAATGACTTTTGCAACCTCAAGGGAAGACCCAGCCTTTTTATGGCACTGATGTGCATCAGAACATTTACTGTGATCAAACAACTGAGAGAGTTAGATGTTTTCATGAGTTTACCTCAAGTCAGTAGTGTTGATGTATAACAGAAATGTTTGCAGTGCTGTGCATTCAGTGTAACTATTGTATATAATCTAGCATCCAATGACACAGCCAGAGGAGAGACAAGAGGAGTAGCTTGTGTTTGATACCATTTATGTTCCTTGCTGTTAAAAAGAGCCTGACATAATTAATTATAGCTCTTCTGCAGGGAGAGGGAGGCTGCCAACCATCAGAGGGATCAGAACTTTCTGTGGGCTGGACGAGTTCCTGAAATCATTTGTGTTCATGGACACAGAGCCAAAATGAAGGAATGCACACAGAGATTATAGGCTTTGGTTTAGGATTAATTGTGACTCCACAAAAATTCTGATGAATGCACTGACAGCATGCAGACCAGAGGTGGAGACTGAATGTACTGGAGGAAAGACTTTGTTTGTCTTGACATGTATAATAATAATGCTGTTGACTTTTGTTTGTGTTTAGCACATACATTACCACCGACAATACTGTTACAGAAATCTGGGGTTTGCATTTCCAACCGTAGCGGCACCAAATCACATGAAATACCAGGTTTTACATAATATTACTTAAGGTTAGTTGTATTATGTAACTTGTTAGATTCAAGATACAAGATTCAATACCTTATTGCCATATCGACATAATTGACTGGAATTTGTTTCAGTGGGCTTCTCGCACCGACAAAGAAACACTCACTGACAAAGAAACACTCACTCCAATACATTACAGGATAAAATAAATACATAAAAATAAGATAAAATCCAGACCATTAAAGGGAAGAAATCTGTGGAAGCATCTGTGGAGGGATTAGCAGCAACATCAGCAACCCTAACCCTAACCCCCAAGTGCATAATGCATGTTAAAAAAGTGCACAATAAAAATGAATAATAAATTAATAAATACTGCGCATAAAACATTGTCTTTTAGCTGCTTGATTAAAACCTATCACATTGCTTAAAATGCTAGTTCCTGCATGTTGAGAAGACAAACAGCTTTGAGAGGGAAAAAGGTTAAAGAGGCAGTTAGCTGGGTGTGATGGGTCCTTTAAAATTTTAAGGCCTTTCCTCTGCAGATCTCTGTGAGCCATGGGACCTCACACCCAGTGATTTTTGATGTGGTGCACACCACCTTGCTCAGCTGCCTCTCCTCTTCTGCAGACATGCTCCCAAACCAGACAGTTATGGCAAAGGTAAGGATGCTCTCCACAACTGCCCAATAGAACTGCTGCAAACCTTTGCTGGACACCCCACACTTTCTCAACTATTTACCAAGGGTTTGAACATCTGAACACATCTGAAAACACTAGTCAATGTAAGAGTCAATATAAGGTTTTTCAAAAATGAGCAGGAAACATCCTAGGCCTAAACAAATTTTCAGCCCATTTCCCTGAGGCTGGATTTCGAGGTATGCACCCTCCCCCTGCAGCGTATTCAAGGCTGGAGTTCAGCAATGTAAACCATGTGGTGATGTTATTTTACAAGGCCAGATTTTATGTTGGGCATTTAAAGTCAAAATGTAGACACTCTAAACTTTCCTCTTCTCTGCCTGAAACGTGGATAGTAAGTCAGTGAGGGCTTTGTTATATTTATATTACAGGGTCTTATGTTGTGCTGTTGCTAAATATCCTCCTCTGGTGTGTTTCCATTGGCAGGCCTCATACTGTAGGACCACATCCAGGAAAATGATCCTAAACCCTGACTGAGAGTGATTCCCCACATTTTGAATACTGTCAGGTCATTGGGAAAATCAGAAGAGGATAAAGAGAACAGATGTAAATTAAAAATTGGGTGTTTACACCAGCATCATGGAACTTCTCTCTTACTTTTTCCTTTCCCCTTCTCTCTCTCCTCTAGACATCATGTCAGAGTGAGAGCAAAGACCACAGCTGCTGCGGATGTCACGCTAGTACTGAATGTTCAGTACTTAGAAATCACATTAATCAGTGCAAATACATATGGGAAAAAGTAAAACAGCTGAAAAAATTAAAAATTATTTATTAGATATGCTTTTTTTAAACCTGAAAGCCATCAGGTCTGTATTCACAAGCACGTAGTGAACAGGCTGCTTGCCACACTCCAGTAAAGGTCTTATTGGGTGAGCCTGTTTTACATAAAACTTTGACATCATGCACTTGGCTGCAACATACTGTTCTCATCATGTCATGAGCTTAGTGTGTTGGCTCAAGGACAAGTCACTTGTCACTATCTGTGCTTGTAAATATGGTCACTATTATTTAAGTGCAAACAAGAGGAAAGCCATGAAGCGTATATAATTTTTTTGCACTCTTGACCAACACTTTAAAGTAGTTTTTGGATTCACTGTCACTGCTCTCATGGCATTGTTTTGCTAACAATTCTCATTAAAAAAGAAAAAAGATGATTATATGTCAACATTTTAAATATCATAACCTCTTTCTGCTGCCTTCACATGCCCCAAAAAATCAGTTAGATCTATTGCAGGCCAGAGGGTTTTATTTCAATCCAAGACATTAAAAGGATCAGATGGACTGAGAGCTTCCACGGATATTTAAATTTAGGCTGGCTCATGCTGTTAAGATGTAGCTTTGAAGAAGATTGTTTTTAGTAATTTCTTATAGTGCTTGACTGGGCTCTTTGGTTTGGAATGGTTATACTACCATTTAACTTTAACTCTAAGATGTTGAAGAGACCAAGCAAAGGCCTCTCCAAAGCTGTGATGTTCTGGGAAATTTTATGAGAGAACTCACTGTGCCAGTTAATCAAACCATGCACTCAGACTACTGGAAAGTAGAAGTTATTGCTCTTAATTCCACCAGCAACCTTTTTTCTTCCCAGTATTCTATTTGCGGTTTGCCTGGTTGAAAATGCATGATGGAGTGCTTGTGTTCTTCCAATAGAAGCCCGTAACAAACAACCAAAAGGTGACGCCTGCGGGGTTTCAGTAACAATGGCCTCCAGTTGTAGGAAGAACAAAGTCACCCCATGAGCACAGGAGACCATCTATACATGGAGCTGAATAAAACTGGCACTGCAGCAAGCTGCTGTCATATCAGATTTATGATCTGACATACTGGTGGTTCATTTTATTAGAATATAAATATGGCAACTATTAAATGACCTCAATTGTGACATAAACTATATCACTGCCAAATAGGATGTGTGAAAAAAGACATATTTTCCTCTCAAATCATCAGCTAATAAAAATCACAATGACAGACTGTGTTAGTAAAACTTTGACAATCAGGTACCTCAACTGGGAGGGGACAATTTTCCAAGGCCTTGAATATGTTGACTAACAAGCACTGAAAAATTATTGTCACTTTTTGTTAAACAAGAACTGGCACAGGCATCCAGGTAAAGGCTCAAGGCCACTTATGAGAACAGCTGACAGAGTGGAAACTAACGGCTACAAAAAAACCCCAAGAGGTCACACTCCTGTGTTTTTTCATTGGGTTTGCTGGACATGCTGAAGAAATACAAAGAACATTAAGGGTGGTGACATATAATAATTAAAGAGTTTTTCACTGTAACTTACGGAAATTCATGTGATACTGGAATTTAGGAGAGAGCCAGCTGTTTCAGCTGTGGCATACTGAAAGTCATTTGTTAAACCTTGGTCCTCTTGAGTGTTCTTAATCTTAACATTATACTTGTTTTATTAGTGTTGCATTATGGTTTCATAAATCTACTAACATTATTATCAATGTGTACCTACAAAATGTTTGTTTTTATCAGCAGAAACACAATTATTCTACTCTGAAATATTTCTCATTTGAAACCTTTGTAAATTTTAAATTTAGATTTTTTAAATTCTACCAGACTTTTGATCAACAGCTCATCTGTTAACATTTTAATCTTTCAATCAATCAATCAATCAGATGGGCAAGAAAGTATGGAGTTAGTAACAGGACAGCAGTTAGAGAAAGAAGAGAGAAACTGAGGACCTCAGTGTGTCATGGGAAATCCCTCGGCAGTCTAGGCCTGTAACAGCTCAGCTATGCCTGTGCCAGCTTTAACTATAAGCTTTACCAAAAAGGGAGGTTTTAAGCCTACTCTTAAACGTAGAGGGGGTGTCTGCCTCCCGGACCTGAACTGGGAGCTGGTTCCAGAGAATTGGGGCCTGATAGCTGAAGGCTCTGCATTTTGGGAGCGCAGCGATCTAGATGGGTAATAAGGTACAATAAGCTCTTTAAGATACAAAGGCGCCTGGCCATTTAAGGCTTTGTAGGTGAGGAGACGGACTTTAAACTCTAATGCAGTTCCTCTAATGCCAATTAAATTGTCTAATCTTTGAATTAAGATCTGATGGTCAACAGTATCGAATGCAGCACTGAAATTTAACAGAACAAGTGCAGATAGTCCCTCATCTGATGACATTAGAAGGTCGTTTGTAACTCTGACCAATGTGGTCTCTGTGCTATGATGCATTCTAAAACCTAATTTGGCAAACTTCAAATAAACTATTGCTCCGCAGAAAGTCGCATAACTGATTTGCTACCACTTTCTCAAGAATTTGTTTGTCTCAGGCTGCAGCTTACCTTTCTGCTGTCTGTATGATTATGCACTTGGATCACTGTGTTTGATTCAATGGTGTGAGTTGTTTTAAAGAATAACACCTCTTTATTAAAACATGGGGCCTTAACTCCACAAGTTCCATTGCAGCTCATCCAATATTTTGTCACACCCTTGGTGTCCCATACAGACGCACTCTGTACCCTTTAAACTGTTTTCGGTTGGAGCACCAAAACTAAAAAAATATCGTTGTTTTATATCTCAGGACTCAATTTTTTCTTCACGTTTTCACATAGGTCTCAAAACACGATCATTTTTGCAAAATCTTGTCTATGTTCTGTTTACATCAATTGGAGCAGTCATTACAAGTGTCTAATAGTGACTTGGATGTATTTTCATAAGAGCACAAAGCCTTTTGTGTCTCATGAAGTCATTCAAAAAATGGGTACCTTAAGGCGATGATCTGTATGAGATGCCAAAAAGCTGACAAAACATCGAGCTGGGAATGAGATTAGGTTGTTCATTCATAATATTGGCTTTTATTCCTATTCGCTATATTTACACTTTACTCATGAGAGTACAGATTACCCAAGTTTCAAACAAGACCCAAAGTTAGCCAGACTTTTTGGGGAAAAGAAGTAAAGATGAAAGCATTGCAAGGCAATGGTCAAACTGAGGCACTCGAAGCAAATATGTTACTTTCAGTAACCGCCGCTAGCTCCCTATTGTAAAGTTTGTTTTGTGCTCGGCTGTTGTTGAAAGATAGAGTAAACCCCTATACAGCAGAGGAAAAAATACTGTGAGCTTAATAAACCCTTCCCTGTTTCTTCACCTCTCTCAGTTCAAAAAAACAGAACTATCTGTGTATTCATTTGTATTTTTTAGTGCAAACTGACTGGTGGCTTACTGAGGCTAAGTAGCAAAAGCCAACCAACCTCAACAGTTACAAAAACATTCAGGAGACTTAAGGCTGGGACACATTCACTGCCTGAGGATTCAAGTCACACAGCCAGTGCATCATCAATGGTGGTTTGATAAGGAAGCATGTTTATGTCACACCCGTTCCCTAAAGAGTTATCGATAAACTTGGTTATTACTGAATTAAACAACCTTAGGGTTGGGGTAAAGCTAGAGCAAGGGGAAAGCTTCATCTTAATTGAGTCAACTTCAATGTCTGCTCTTCATAGTAGGGCAACTGAGCGCTCACAACAAATGTGATGAAACATCTTACTACTTCACATCATATCACTCTGCCATTTTAACCATCAATTACATTACTGACAAAGTGCACCAACCAAACCAAGTAATGGTAAAAGAATACCCTACATATTTTTTATACAGTATAAGTAGGCTACTGTGTAAACCATCAATGAAATTCTGTAAAATCTCTCAAAAAACATTAGGATAAGCGAGTCAATGACTGACATCACAATAATAGTAACAATAGCTCCCGCAGCCAGTGGTACTATGCTTAGCAGAATATCTTGCCAGTGCTAATATCAGCTTAGTTGCCTCTGTTGGCTGTGTTGCAGGAGTTGTTTGAACTTTTAGCTTCCATTCCTACTGTAGGTGTAGTTTTCAGGTAAGGACCAATCGGGGACACTCAGTTTGACCTCAGAATAAAGTTGTTTAGATAGTGTGGCTACGCTGCAGGGCTATCTACAACCAGTCCAATCATCTGCATGCTGGTGTGAATGACGCCCTCAGACTTAAACAACAAATTACTCCTAGTGTAGTGCCATCGGTGTGTAAGTTTAAGTGTGATGAGCAGGTGGCACTTTGCATGGTAGCTGCAACCACCATTGTATGAACCTGTGTCTGAACGAGTGAATCCTGGCTTGCACTGATGAGAAAAGCACTGTATAGATGCAATCCATCTACCATTTTCAGATCTGAGCCCTTATTTTGGTACATATATAATCAGGGATGAAAGTAGGCCATTATGTCAACAACGCTTGATCTCCTTATCAGTTGCTTTAAAGGTGTTCTGAATTGCTTCTGAACTGCCATGCTGTGTTTTTGCGCTGGACAAAGCCCAGCTGCCTTCATTAGTTAACATCACCTCTACCTCTCTCTAACATTAGTTTGAGCTTCTGAACACGCTGCAACTGACTGACACCCAGTGCAGTGGGGTTTTGGCAGGCAGGCATTTGTTGCAAA
>JAPQLA010000010.1:3500295-3556388 GCA_029822935.1 Naso vlamingii
CTGCTGGACAGCTGCTTTTTTTTTTTTTCATCCTTCATGGGCCCCTGACGGCGTCTGGGCCCCGGTGCAGCTGCACCAGTTGCACCGTCGATATTTACGCCACTGTCTCTATCTGTCATCATCCCAGTGTCTAAATCTGGAGATCTCTCAAAGCCAGACAACTACCATGGTCTGACGTGTACCATTGCAAGGATATACAACCTCATGATACTTGACACAATACGGGGCGCTATTGACCCCCAATTGAGAGAGAACCAAAATGGCTTTTGAGAGGAGAGAACTACCCTAGCCCAGGTATTGGGATTAGAGGGATCATCAAGGAGGTGAAGAAGAACAACCTGACAGCTGTGCTGTGTTTTCTTGATTTCAAAAAGGCATTTGTCTGGATACACAGAGGCATGATGACAAAAATACTCCAGGCTTACAGTGTCCCTCCCAACCTACTCTGGGCTGTAGGGGCCATGTACACGGACACAAGAGCAAAGGTGTTGACCCCAGATGGCAACAGCAAGGAGTTTGATATCTTGGCAGTGGTGTTGCTAGGGGACACCCAAGTCCCCTTGCTCTTCATCATAGTCCTGGACTAAGCACGTAGGCAGGCCATCAGTGGACGGGAGCAGGGACTCAACTCGCTGATACACCTAGGAGGTCTAGACAACTCCCTGCTGGAGCCCTAATGAACCTGGACTATGCAGATGACATTTGCCTGCTATCTCACCATGTGGGGCAGGCAAAGGAGCTCTTGACCAGAGTAGAGACAACAAGCACCAAGGTTGGTCTTAAATTAAATACCAAGAAAACTGAGGTTACAATATCTTACGACAACGACAACACGAGGCGCTGCACCGAAAGAAGTCAGTGACTTCGAATACCTGGGCTCATGGGTCAACTTGTTAGAGCAAGACCTTAAAATGAGAAAGGTGCGTGTAAGGCTCTGAACAGCATGGCCAGTGTGTAGAAGTCCAAGCTTCCCTGTCATATTGAGCTCAGCTTCTTCTCTGCATCTGTAGAATCTGTCCTCCCATGTGGCTGCAAATGCTGGAACCTGAATCCCATCCTGCAGAAGTCCCTGGATGGGTGCTACACCACAATGTCACATGCAGTACTAAACATTGACCCGAACAAGCAAGTTACCAACAAGCATCTGTATGGGGGCTACTAAGGGTGAGTGAGAAGATAGTAGCCAGGAGAGTGTATCCAGGAAAATTAGACTGGCCAGTCACTGCCACAGACACCAGGACCTTTGCTGTGGGAACCAGCATAGGACATCGATCATGAGGGCGTCCTGCCCCTACCTGCATGGTTGTGCTAAAGACAGATGCAGCAGGATCAAGATGAGTGGAGACGCCAATGAAGGGTTCATCCCAGGATGACCTAGATGATGTTCACTGTAACCTTTAGCTTCTGAGATGGGAGCCACATTCAAGTGCAGGTGTGCAATGCTAATGTTCATAATTGTGTTCGTTAGTGTATAATCACCTGAAAAAAAGAAATGCGTTTTCATTATCTTAGAATGGTGCTGTTACATCTACAGAGGCAGCAAGTTCTCGTCCACTGAGTCTGTCATGTTGCACCATAATGTTTCTACAACAGCCCAGAACAGACAAACCAAACACTGGCTCTAGATAGGGCCTCTTGTTTTGTTTGCAAGTAACATAGTATTTCCTGCATGCTTGGACAGAAAATGAGAGAGACTGCTAGATACCAATAAATCCAACATGCTGATCTTTAAGAACAGGTTGGAAAATTTTCACAGAACTGGAAGATTCCATTACTTTTCTAAAGCTAAAAGAGACATGAAGGACTCAATTGTTGACTGAAAATTAAATCGAACACAGTTTATAAGAATCATTAGTTTCCTTGCAACACACAAGCGTTTTATTTGGGTAACTTCCTTAGAACTTAGAACAAACCTTGACTGGCTTATGAAACCTTTAAAACTTGAGCCAGATATTTTCATGCAATCATGCAATTTCCTGTGTTCTGCTCAAACTGTCTTTCATAACCTCTGCTAGAGCTTCTGTCCAAAGGCAATAAAAATACATCTGACAGTCATAAAAGAACCAAGAATTTTATCCTGATAGGTTGATCTGTTTTTTTAAACAATTTATTTATCCCTCAGTGCACTCATAATCTGATTTTATTTGTAGAATACTGAAGTTTTCTGAACAGAAATACAGTTTGAATTTATAAACTTTTTCCTGTTTTATTCCATTGTGTTTCATGTCCTAAATATTATCAATTAGGAATAAAAACAAAGATGTTAAGATGACAGAGTTGTAATATATTTTGTTTGTTTAACCTAAAGGTTTTAGATATCACTCAGGAGTCCCAAGGGGCCACTTTCTGCCATTGATGGAGTGAATCTACACGCCCCACCCCCCACCCTCGTACCTCAGCACAGGACATGGTTTACATGGCCAGTATCTGCGTGTCTCAGATGGTGAAACACAATATCCTCACAGCAAGTTCCTCACAGGTCAGTGAGGGTCGAGAAGGGAAAGTAAGGCCCATCCCTGCCAGAATTTCAGAACCATGACTAGCTGAGATAGGTTGGTTTGACGAATGGCCAAAATATTTTTGACAGGATTCCAAACATTTTACTTTTTTTTACACATCATGTTATTTCACTACATTCTCAGGGTGTTATTACACTCGGTTTCTGTTCCCTACTAGAGAGAACAATTTTGTGATTTCAAGGCTTCCTCATTGTACAGAGAAAATGTTAAAGCATTATAAATTCATAGTTTATTGGGCAGTTTTTACATGCGTGAGATTTCTGAAATATCAGTCTAAACAGTTTCATCAAACCCTTTTTTAAGTGCAAGTGCCCCTTTAGTGTCTGTGTGATGCACAGGTCTTTCAGCTGACTACCATAAAATAACTGTGTCAGTATTGGACACTGATAGCAAATCCTCCACCTGACAAAGTAGAAAAAGCCAAAAAGGGGAGCAGTGCATTGCTGCAAAGAGGGTGGCATGGATAAGTGGGGAAAATACTGGGTAAAAAAGAGTTGTCAGGGAAAATTAAAAAATACTTTGTTTTCTCATGCTCATGCTGACTTTGGCCTTGCTCCTGGAGAGCACGTACAAGACAACAAAGTTTTTGCCATTGATGTTGTTCTTCAGCATGAGTGCCCTACTGTATCGAGACCTAAAAAACACGGACGTCCCCACTGTAAAATACCTGAGCATAAATTTTAAATAAAGTTGCATAACATTTACAGCACATTGCTGTACATGTAGCAGTATAATGGTTTGAAATACAGCAGGCTATTTGATAATGTCCACTTTACACATTAACAGTATATATTGTAACAGTAATGCAAACAGTAATTTACAGTAAATGTCCACTTCAAATAATATTGTAAATAAAAGAAATATAAACTTCAGAAAAAAAAAAAGTTAACTTAGAACAAACCTACTTTATACCATTAAAAATGTCAAAACCATATAACAAAAAATAGATTTTAGACATTCAGTTTGCAGTTTGGTCCAGAGACATGCAGATTAGTTTAATTGGAAAACTCTTAGCTGCCATGACAGTGAATGTGTGCACAAGTGCCTGCAGTTTAATGTAAACAGCTGCAACACAATCATTGCGTTCAATGTTCTTTTAAGTCTTTAAGTTTTGGGTTTTTTTGTTTTTGTTTTTGTTTTTTTTTTGCCATTATTTTCCTGGTCCTGTGCTGGCCACTGGCAGGAGGAGTGCTCAAGAGTTTATTTTTATAACTCCTGGGATTAAAAAGAGGATTTATCGTCACTTCAATGTGTCAGTAGCAGCAAAATTTGTTTGTTTGGGAGAAGGGGGACTGATAACATAACAAAATATGACAGCGGAAATTTGAAATATTTAAAAAAGCTGATGTTCAGTAGAGCCCTAGAATCCATTATACAGTTTGTTAATGTACAAAACCAGGAGTAAATTGCAACTAACATTTAATAACAATTAAAAACAAATTAACCCCAGACAGAAGGAACATTTTCCTAATATAGCAAACAATTTTGGAGTTTTAATGGAAAGCTGTAATGTTTTGTGGGAAATTGATAAGTTGTACTTGTACTAAATCTGAGAAGACTGACCACTCCCTGGAAGGGATGAGTGGCAGAGGGTCATTTCATGTGCTCCAAGAGTGCCCACTGTTATCATCCATGATATGAAACAGCTTAGTCAATTCCTCAGGGTGTGGGTGGCACAGTGATAAATAAACCAAACTGTCATGTCTACAGTGTGTGTGTGTGTGTGCGTGTGTGTATGTGTGAGGCCACGGGAAAATTAACCTCCGCTCTCCCTTTCTTTCATCCTCATCCAGGACATGGAAACACCTCCCTTTTCCTCCTTGGCTGATGACACTCTCTCACACTCTGCAGTCCTTGGCCCTACCTTAACGCCATTGGCAACCGCCATGAAACTGAGAGAAACTTCATTTGAGGTTGAAGGTTAAAAAAACACTGATCATGCCAATATAATTCAATAGGGTTGCTGTTGTTGACAGGGAGAATCAGGTAAAGTCACACAGGCAGGAGAATTCGCTGTAGAGACATTGAATCAGAAGGATTAAGAGAAACCAGATAATATGATACCTAATATGCTGCTAAGTGGGAAAATACAATTGTTTATGTTGAAAAAAAATTTTGGCAGCTCCACTTCAACACATCCCCGTGTTGGCTAAATCAACAGAGGGAAGTGAACAGAATGCCCACTGGGGACAAGAAAACATCAAAATTGAAGTCAAAGATTAGGGCAGTTTTTTTCACTTTTGTTTTTGTTACAAGGATCTGTTTCTTCATGATCAGCATTTTATAATGATTCCACACAGACTGACATGTAGCTGTAGTGGTTGTTGCTTCAATTCTTGTATTGTGTATCAGGTTTAACAGGGTTGGCAGAGGGACTGACAAATGTTTTGAAGTTCTGCAGTTCATTTAATTCAATAAGGCACCAAGGTTTTGTACACCAGTATTGATACATTATTGATACATTAATTATTTGGTTTAACATGTGCAGCTTTTGAAGTAGGAAGTCGCCTAATGCAGCTCTTTATGTTTAAGCATAGCAGGTGTGTGTGTGTGTGTGTGTGTGTGTGTGCGTGTGCGTGTATGTGTGTGTGTGTGTGTGTGTGAATAAAAAACACAGTTCATGAGCACTGATGACTGTGAGAAATGTGCCAATGAATTTTAAACATGAAGGTGATTGCATGTTAACTTTCTACAAATTCTGCAGATATCCACTGATTTTTATTGCACTTTTACCAGCAGGGCCAATAAGTTGGTTTTAACATCTGGCCATCAGTTGGGCGTACAGTATATAATCCTTTACAGAGAGCAGGAAACTAGCAAGGTCATCACAGGTCAGTCAAGGCAAAGCTGCCTTTGCAAGTTTAAACAGAACATGGAGCAACGTCATAAACAAAACTGTACGGCGGATGTTGTTAGTGGCAGTGACACCAAACCTTGTCAAAGTAACTGCATCACATGGTTTTACTGTGAAAACACTGAAAGTGGAAAGACCGCACTTTGATTTAGGAGAAACAAAACATTCTTTAGGCACCTCTTGAACCCCTTCCTTGGCAAAATCAACATGGGCAATAAAGATAGATATCAGAGAAAATATTTGCTGAGACTGACTGGCCAGGTTTTTGTTGCCGAGCTGACTTCTTGTTTAGATTACACAGAAGTGTTTGTGTCCTGTACTATGCCACTTGTTGCTAGGCATCCAGGTCAGACTCTTCTAATTAAATGTTCACTACACCAATAAACACTGAGCTGATTATTTTGTTTCTACAGCGCGAACAAAGGATCCCCTTCCCTGCACGCCTCAGTCATATCCCCTCCACCCAATTCCATCCCACCCACTGCACCTCTTTCATGAGAGAAAAGAAGGAGGCACTGAAATAGCATAGAGCCAACCACCACTTTGAATTGTGGGTAATTGCTCACTGTGTTTTGTTTTGTTTTTACACTAATAAGTCAGTTTTCAGGTCTCTGAATATGAATTTGATTTGGTATATTAAATTACATAATAATTTCCTTACTATTTTATACTTTGCAGCACAGAAACATATCGTTTTTTACTCTTACATCCACTGAGTCACGCTGTGTCACTTTGGAAGGGAATCAGTTGGATGTGATCACATTCCTTTTAATCTACTCAACCCAAACTCCACCTGGAAAGCAGCAGCTTAAGGAATGACAATGTGTGTTTACATAATGTAGTTCGAGTCACGTTTTGTTTCTGCACCCTGTGACTGTAGGAAGTGTGTCCAGGCTACTTGTCCTGACTTCCTCTTAAAGTTTCGCCACTCTGCTCCGCCCAGGGGAAAATGGAGGGCAGGTCTCTTCCTCCTATGTTGGCCCAGCTAATTTGAAAGAAGACATTGAATAGTTCATGACTAATGATTAATTTTGATTGACCATAAGTTAGACAATTGTGTCTCTACCTCAGAGGTTATTATTGTGCTTAAGGAAGTTTGTCCGCCATCCGAATCCATGAGTCAGTGTATCTCCTGGAAGGATGGATTTTTTTAGTTACAGAGGAAATGTGTAAAATATGGCCAATTTTATGTTTAAAATGTTTGAAAAATAAACTAATATTATCATCAGAATCTGAGAAGTAAATGTTTTGATGTTATGTCAAAGACGTCCTTGTATTGTGTTTGCAAAGATATCTACTAATGTTAGCATGCTAACCGGCTAGCCCATCCTGTCTTGAGCTTGATTGTCTTATTTCTTTGCAAAAACATAATTCAGACAAACTTGAGAGAAACAAAAGAAAATGAAAATCACCCAAAACCATCTTGGTTTGTCTTTCCACTATTTCAGCAATCACCAACTCTGGTTGGAGCCAGTGTAAATCATTTTGGTACAATAATCCCTGTCATCAAATTGGCCAAAGGGACCTTTCGATATTTATGGGAGGGGTACACTGGAGGAAAATAGGGGAGGGTCATGCTTTTTTGATTTGACTCGGAGGGAGGCACACTGCTTTTAATTTTGATCCCAGGGAGGGTCATACAAATTTGAACCAATCAAATTTTGAATAGTTTTCTCCCCAGAATTCATAAAAGTATAGTGAGTTCCTTCAACGACTCCCCTCTTGGCCAGACAGTTTGGTATGATCCGGAGTGTCGTTTCTTTTTGGCTGCCCTGTCTGTTGATCTTTACCCTTGGCCTATCCAGATAGTGGGCGTGTACAGTATCTAGCAAATCAGTGGCTCTCTACTGGTATTCGCCCTTTTCACACGGGTCGCCATTCAAATTTCAAAACGAGGCTTGGTTGGGCGTGGGCAGCTGAGACATTTCATAGCAGAGCCACGATGCCAGAGGCATCTCTTCACCTGCATGGATGTCATTGTACTGCCATGTCCCTGGGTGTAATTCTTACAAGAGGAGGGCATCCTGTCAGGGTCGGACATTCCACCATTTTCCAGTCAATTCTAAAATCCGTTGCGAGTGAACAATGCATCTGGTGTTGTTGCGCTGCTATGAAACGTCTCCGCTGCACCCGCCCAACCAAGCCTCGTTTTAGAATTACAATGACGACCCGTGTGAAAAAGGCGAATTATTCTGCGTTCCATTTGCCTCGGGAGTTGGAATTCGGAGATAGGAATGACATCCCACTTGTCCTTCATTACGGTTATTGTTGCGTTCCTGCTGCAGCTCTGCGCTGGTACGCAAGCTGCCGTGAGCCAAACTTGGATAGATAGATGGTGCCATGGAGACATCTAGTGGATGAAATAAATATCAGTCATCCAAATACACTGGTGGGTCAATTTATGTGTTATGGATGACTGATAATATATAGGCAATAATACAGGAAAGTTATGTTTTATTGACATTATTTGCAGAGGTGCTGTATATTGCGATTATAAACGTGTACACGAACCAAAACTATTAAAGAAAAGAGATCAAATTGAACAAAAAACATTATTACAATACTCTTTCACCAGCAAAAAGTATTGGCTATTAAACATTTGGTCAGGGAGGATAAACCTTTTTTTTCCCAATGACTTGGGGAGGGTCAAGAAAAAATATATTTTGGTTGAGGGAGCCTTTTATTTCAGAGTGCTCAAAAATCCTCCAGTGACCCCTCATTATAAATAACATACGGTCCCTAAGTTGCTTTTGGAGGTTGTGTTCAGTCCTGTGTCCCCCCCCTCACAGCTGAGAACGGCTGCTTTTGATTGCAGTGTTTACACCAACCATACTCTTCACTCGTTAGCGCCAAGGTTAGCTAACTGGACCACTAGCTTCACCGCTAGCTGTGCAAGAAAGCTAGTGGCAGCTACTAGCTACAGCCAAAGATAGCAGCAAAAAGTATGTGAGCTGCAGTCTGGTGATAAGTTGACCCCATGTGTAAAATGGGGGGGGGGGGTCAGCTCTGTTGTGGTCTCCTCCTGAGAGAAGTTTTCTGCTAAATACTCTTCAGCATGGTTGCTAACTTTGTCTCTACCATTTTGTGCTGAGCATCTTGCGTCCAATAAGTTTAAGTGAGATGTTTTGCTGGAAAAAAACAGCTGTTAGAACAATGAGACTGAACCGAAAGAGTAAATTTGCAGTTTTTAAAACCAAAACCATGAGTGAATATAGAGGCTGAGCCTTGACTTGTTCATTTACAGAAGAACACACTTGCCATGTTTGAATACTGCATCTGCTCCACCTAATCTAAAAGATATATATTGAGGAAACTATTGTTAGGTGGCCTAAGGTTTAAAATATTAAATCATAAGTAGCCCACATCATATTCTGAAATGTGGTCACATTTATTGTATGTAAAACATGTATCTGTAAAGTAGGAAGAAAATAACAGACATAGTGAATGAAAACTGCAATACTGAGGAAGAAAATATGTGACCTGGAGATATGTACCAATCCATCAAAACTATCCCCACTGCTTTCTTTGTTAATTTGTGTGCAAATCATATATTTTTCCTAAAATTCAAATGCAGTGTTTTGTTTCATTATGTAAATTATTTGAGAAATCCAAAATACCTGTCTACTCCAATTTATTTTAATCATCCCCATCTTTTTTTACACCCTCATTTATCCTGCTTCCACCTTATATGAGGTTCAGTGTTGTAAAGTAAACTTTATGCTTAACTGTAATCATTCATTTTTCTGGCAAATAATAATTGCTCTAATAATTAAAGTACTTTAAATTAAGCTCTTGCTTTGACTTTTAATTGTATGAAGGATACACACACACACACACACACACGCACCACATGTTTATAAGTTGGATTTTGGCAGGAGTCTTTCTTCCCATGAGAAATTTATCTATCATCTAAATGGAGAAAGGGGAGAGTTAAGCTACTCAACGGGGAGGATTACGGGATTCTGTTCATCCTCTTCTTATTAAATGTTCAAGTACATGAGTACATGCGCGCACGTGTGTGTGTGTGTGTGTGTTGATGGGCCATTCGCTTTGAGATAAGGATTTCGAACAGCGTGGGGGTTGAGTAATCTGGCCAGAACGGAACTTCCTTCCTCGCCTGGTTCGACAAAAAAATACAGTCGGAGGCTTCTATAAATGGGGACTGTGCTCCGCTTCCAGTCGTTGTATCAACTTCAGATCGTCGAGTACAGAGTTTTATTCCACCACAGGCAGCTTGTCTAACATCGACATCATGATTCCTACAACAAACGCGCTACTTATTTGCGGGGTTTTCCTCTGCGGGCTGAGGACCTCGGTCGTCTCTCAGCACGGACACTGCAACGGGAATCGATGCTTTGCGCTTTTCAAGCACCCCAAAGACTTTCAAGGCGCACAGAAAAGCTGCAAAGAAACGGGCGGACAGATGTTAATGTACAGTTCGAAAGACATAACGACGATATTAACGACTCTACCCAGCGGACTCGGCGGTAGTTACTGGCTGCACAGCACCCTCAGGGCAACAAACGAAGCTGCGGCACAAATGCCGCTTCAAAATTGCTCCTCCGTCTCCATTTCCATGGGATCGAACTTCACAGTGTTGTGGAAGCCGTGTCGCGAACACCTGAACGGATATCTCTGCCAGTACACATTAACTGATCCTTGCAGTGGCCTGCAGGCAGCCGGCGATGCACAGGTGAGGTACACCGCCTATATGGGCTTCGAGGTGAAGGATTCCAATGCTTTTCCACCAGGAACCATCGCTGAAACGAGGAATGTTGGCGCTAAGTATCCGGACTCGAAATATGTGTGTGCCTCCAGCAACTGGAGTTCAGCTCCCTGGACTTGTGAGGTGCTGGGTGGCGGATGTGAGTACAAATGCAATTCATCAAACACCTGCATGTGTCCCGCGGAGCAAACTCTCCATCAAAACAAATTCACCTGCACCACAGATCCATTCGTCGCAAATCCTTGCGCCGACTGCGCGCAGGAGTGCCAAAAGGAGGCCGACAACTATGTGTGCAAGTGCAACGACGGCTACAGGCTGGCGCGGGACAAAAAGAACTGTGAGGACGTGAATGAGTGTGAAGGGGAGAACCCGTGCAAAGGTGAGGATGAGGAGTGTGTGAACACAAAGGGAGGGTTCGAGTGCTGGTGCAAAGACGGCTTCTTGAAAGAAAATGGAGAGTGTGTGGACGTCAAAATCTGTGAAAAATGTGAGCACATGCTGTGTGAGAAATTCAATGGGGTTTATGAGTGTATGTGCCGGGAGGGGTTCAGGGTGTCAGCCAAAGATCCCACCAAGTGTGAGAGGCACTGCACAGAGAGAGACTGCCCAGCCACATGCACCCGCAACACAGAGGTGGACAGGGTGGACATGCTTCAGTGTACCTGCCCTGATGGTTACATTATAGACAAGACAAACAGTACCCCCATTTGCAGTGACATAAATGAATGTGAGCGTCAGAAGCAGTGTGACCACACGTGTGAAAATTTTTTTGGTGGTTACAGATGTTTGTGCGACGAAGGCTTCAAGCTAAACAAAAAGGGCAAGTGCGTACGAATCAAAGACGAGAAGAAGGAGGAGGAGGAGGAAAGAGGATCAGGCCCAACTCCTCCAAACCCCACACCAGCCAGCGTTTACCCAGCTGTGCCACCTTACATCAAGACTGGCAGTGTCCTGGGTATCACTGTATTCATGGTTCTGAGTGTGGTGCTGCTGTTTTTCCTGGTCCGAAATGCAGTCAAACGTTGTGGCAAATTTGAGCTCACCACCTTAAAACATTCAAATATCGATATTTTCTATTTGCAGCAGGTGACCACTGAGACGTATAAGCGCTTATCCTTCGACAAACAGTTTAAAAACGACTCGCAAATATCTTAACTGCACCTGAGTATGCTGCTTTCAACCTTCACGTCACATTGCACTGTTTTCTGTCCTCAGAGACATCAAATACAATTTGATAACTTTTTCAGTTGTTTACAGGCAATATAAATTAGAACCTCTGTATTTATCTGCTAAAGCTACAAGCCACCAGATACTTTAAATTGTGCACATCATAGTAGTGCAACACAGAAAGAGGACAGTAAAGGAAAACTACTTAATGCTTAATGAATGTATAATTGGTTAGACAAATATGAAATTGTTCTTCATTAGCCTTTATCAACCTCATTGCAAAAATAGAAGAATTGAGGTTTCTTTCTCAATCGGGACAAATTTTGGAGTTATACATAAAATTATGATTCTGTCACTCAGAAAAACTCTAATAGTAATGGTACTATAAAGTTAAAATGGTCACCTTTCCTGATTTTAGTGTCTCAGTTCAGTTACAGATCCAGCAATATAATCCTTTTTCATCAGGTGAGGAAAATATTTTCTCATCACAGAAACAGTTTGTTGAGTTCACACTACACTGCCCTTCAGTTATTAAGGTTTAACAAAATGTGCCTTGGTCTTGCTCAACACTTTCATGAAGCACAAATAATGTAACATTCCACATATTGGTTGTAATACACACTGTATTTGTGAACTGCTTTTCTCAAACTATATGTTTTGTACTGTTGGTAAAATTACGCTAAACTGTTCATAATGATGCTCTTTTTCTTCTTTTTACTCAAATGTGTTTGTGTAAGATGGGCAAAATGACTCACTGTGACTGACGTTTGATCATGAGATACGTTACAAAGTTATCAATTTGGGCTCATGACACTTGAGATGGCCAGTTTTCAGTGGATCGTTATTTGTTTTGGGATGTACTGGTTGTTATAGGAACTGTTTCTGATGCATATTTACTCATGGCAGCTATTCATCAGGCTTAAGGGCCATTTTCACAGTCATATAGACTTGACATGTATCGTTTCCAAAATTGCAAAACAAGCACTCTGAATTTCCTGATGTTTAGTGTTTTTGTAAACTTAAAGCTATTGCTGTTTCTGAGTGCTTTCACTGAAAAAAGTTGACACTGTTCCTTCTGAACTGATTTGTGGCTCTGTGGGGTTTGATCTGAAAACATATTATGTACTGCAAACAGTAGGCTACCAATCAGTTAGGCTACTTGTGTTTGTTTTTGTGCATCAGTAGAAATCAAACTGAGCGACATGTTATTGTGTTCACTGATAATCCTGAGATGCTGTACCAGCTGTTCACTGCTACCACTGACATGAACATGAGGTTGAATGTTCTTTACTGTATTTCAGACTCTCAGTGCTACAGACCCTGTGCCGTGGCTCTGAGAGATCAACTATACGTGAATATAAGCTGTACTGCTATGGTCTCTGTATATGACACTGCATTTGGCTGTAGTCCGATGTACCCAGCCACTACAACACTGTATAACAGTCTTATCACAAGCTTTCACTTGCTGCAGTGTTTGATTTACTGCAGATGAATGTCACTACTGAGAGATAATTAAAAGACTAAAAGCTGGAGACAAGGGTTGCATTGTGTTTTTTTGTTTTGTTATTGTTGTTGTTGTCTAGTTTTACTATTTATATGCTGCATGTCAGTATGAAGAACATTTATTAATCTATCTAGGTTCATTGCAATGTAATGCTTCCTGTGAATGGAACCAATGTTAATCTTTGCTTGAACTACTTCTCAATTTCCCCTTTCGTAACTTTACAATATAACTGTATGAGTAGTGTAACATCCACAAAAGGTTCATATTTATTAACATCAAACGACTCTACTGTATTTATATAACTTTAAGACATTTAGCCGTCTCCAGTCAGAGCAGAGTGCAAAACTTATGGTATAATGAGAAATGTCTTTCCATTGACAATTCAAAAGAAAGACATTTAACTCGTGTGTTTAGTTTCACAAAACAAAAGGCTGTTTCTGCATTTCACTGCTGCCCCTTTGTTTCAGATGAAAATCAACATCTGTGAAGATTTTCGTTGTCTTAACCTAACCCTTATTTTGCTTGGCTTTGAGATATAATGATGTTCATGTTCTGTCTAAACAAATAACACTTTGCTGGAAAGGCGCCATCGTCATCCAGCTGTCTTACAGTTAAGTCTGACGACGAGACTGGACAGCCTGTTAGGACTTACGTGTTGTGTGGAGTTGGGAGGGGGAACTGCAAATAGGGGGCGTTGGGTAGATGTCCCTTGCGTGCGCGCGGCGTTGGTGCGTACGTGCAAGCGTAAAAGTCATGCGTAATCGGGGATGTGGTCGACGGTGCCGAGGAAAAAGCTTGTGAAGAGACAGTGAGCGGCTCAGAAGACTGACTAAGAGCGACTTCCTTCCTCCTCCGAGTTATTAACATGGAGCTTGGGGGTTATAAATACAAGCAAAGTGTCTTCTCAAATAAACAAGCCTATAGACTGCTGGAACGCACAAGAACTTAAACAGACACAACCGAGGTTTAAACATGAAGGATGTTACGGGACTGCTTCTCATTGTGTTGACTTCCCTGGTGGGGAGAGCAGCCGGGATAGAGCCGAATAGCGGCGTCTGCATCGGTCACCAGTGTTTCAGTGTGTTCCAAGATGCAAGCGATTACAAGACTGCGCAGAATCAATGCGGAGATCTTGACGGCCACTTAATGACAGTGCGTTCGACTGTATCCAACGATATTCTCTCTATTTTGTCAGGAAACTTTACGGGGCGGTTTTGGATCGGTTTACACCGAACAAACGGCTGTCCAGACGCTGCTGCAGAACTGAGAGGCTTCCAGTGGGTGACCAAAGACAACCAAAGTGACTTCTCGAACTGGACGCCGAGCTTTGACAGCAGCTGTTCTTCTCATCGCTGCGTCTCAGTTTCCCGAGAGGACAACTTTAAATGGATCCAGATGCCATGCGATGAACATTTGGTAGGGTTTCTGTGTGAGTACAGCTTCAGTGACCCGTGCATAAGTCTAGTTGTTCCAGACGGCGAGTCTGTCACCTACAGGACTCCACTGGGATTTGGAGGAGAGGATCTGCTGTCTTTGCCCCCTGGAAGCACCGCTGTCCGGATGCCAGCTGAGACTAAATACGTCTGCTTCTCCGAACAGTGGCTGCAGGCGCCCTGGAGCTGCGAGATACAAGAGGGTGGATGTGAGTACAAATGTGCAGTGGACCCCCAAAATAACCCGTCCTGCTACTGCCCGGTGGGAAAAACTGTGAGTCCTGACAATAAAGTCACATGCGAGGAGATCCCAGAGGACCCGTGCCTGCCGCTGCGCTGCGCGCACGCCTGCTTCAAGACAGTAGACTCATACGCGTGCATGTGTGACCACGGCTTTAAGCTTGCGCAGGACGGCAGGTCGTGCGTGGACTTCGACGATTGCACGGACGAGCGACAGTGTCCCGGGGAGAACTTTGTGTGTGTAAACACTGTCGGCGGTTTTCAGTGCGTCTGTAAGGATGGATACAAGATGACCGACGGCGTGTGCGTCGACGTGAATGAGTGCGTGTCCGCTCCATGTGAGCACCTTTGCATCAATACACCCGGTGACTACAATTGCTCTTGTTATGATGGTTATAAAGAGGACCCAAAGTCACCGAACAGGTGTAAACTCCACTGCGGAAAGGAGGAATGCGTGGCTGAGTGCGACCCAAATGACAGGTTCCAGTGCTACTGCCCTGAGGGGTATATCGCAGAGGAAAGGGATTCCGGCACGGTTTGCATTGACATTGACGAGTGCTCTTTCTTTTATTGTGATCACGGTTGTGAAAACACATTCGGCAGCTATGTGTGTTCATGCTCTCCAGGGTATACGCTAGTGAGCGAATACAGCTGCGTAAAAAACGAGGATGGTACGGTCACCAATGGAGGGGCGGAGGTCTCCGGAACGACCACGATCCCAAACATCTTCTCAACATCACTTGTGCCGTTTCCAGATCCAACCAGGCAGCCCTCGGCAGTGTCAGCGGGGGGGCTTGTGGGCATAATAGTGTGCACTGTCTTCTTTGTTGTGCTGGTGGTTTTTCTTATTCATTATGTTCTTAATGGCAGAGGAAAGATGGAGAGTGCTGGTGCACTCAGAGATTCGGAGGAGGAAGCGCACGGTTTACGGCATGTGAAGAGTGACACTTGAGGAGCAAAGAGAAGCCTCGGCCAGAAAGAGAGCATAAGTAGCATACGACAGGTGAATGTACAGGTCATGCCTCGAAAACAGATCTACAGAGACAGTTTGGACACGTTTTGAGGAGATAAAGTCACTATTAATCCCCACAACAGAAATTATACAAACAGGATATTTTACAAATATGATTTTTAGGAATGATATCAACTGCCTTGGAATACTGGTTTTATCTACTATTCAACCACTGAACCCACATACAACAGATGCAATGTAATAATTTTTTTTTTTAAACGTCTGGAACATTGTAAAATGTTTTAAAAAATGTGAATAAAGCACGTCTGGTTGGTTGTTTGAAAATCACTCGTCCATCATTGCCTCAGACACGGGTTGACTTCCCCACCATGTGGAGAAATAAGTGAATTACAGGTTATCCATACAGAGACCCAGCTACAAAAATAAAATAAAATAAAATAAACTTTACATTTTTGTTGGAAAGAAAGTTACATGTGCATACTTATTCTCATTAAACTAATGTCATCCACAGTCATTGTTCATTCAGCTCACATCAACTTAGACAACAACATGTTAAGTGAATATATGGGGATGGAGAGACAAATCCATAATGTCTTCAACTCCCCGGAAAAAAGGGAACGAAACATAAGGATTAAGAGGAAAAGTCTGAGCGAAGTTCATGGCTTGTAATATTCTAATAAAGCTTAATATGTTGGATACAGTGCTGCAGAGCAGCAGCAGTGATAACAGCAGTAGGCTACCAGTCACAGTTGTTGCAGTAGTAGCATGACATTGGCAGTAATAGTTTTGGTGAACACTATTTGGATAGTCAGCCTAAAGCTAGTTTGTAGAACAGCCTATTTGTAACATTTTAGCAACATATTAGATGATATTCAGCAGTGTAACTCTTTCACCTAACCCTAACAGTCATCCTAAACCTTAGTCAACCATTTCATCAATCTGTGTTGAGCATTCTGAAAACATTCAGACTATGATTTGGAAAACACTGCGAAAATGCCCAAGTAATATTCAACAATGTACATACAAAATTCAACAAACAATTATTGACAACAATATTATCAACAACGGATATGTTGCTGAAATGTCACAAACAGGCCTACTCTATAAATGATCGATGTGGACAATCCAAATAAAGTGTAACTATCGTGTAGTTGTAATAGATGTAGTAGGTAGTAGTAGTAACAGTACACCACTTATTTTGCTTAGGTATCTTAGTCAGTGGTGGCATAGGTACTACAGGCCTCTTTGGTTACACATGTCACCAAGTACAGTAACCACAGTGCAGTACAGTTTAGAATGTATTTGGACTTTGCATTTTAGTTGACTGAATGGAAAGGCTACTTTAAAGCACGCAGCAGAAGCCTAGTAACATTTGTCATAGATGTAGTACTTGTAACAGCAGTAGTAGTAGTCACAGTTTTTGTAGTAGAACAAGCTGGTAGTAACCCAGTAGTTTGTTTAAATACTACAAGTTCTAAGGCAGAAAAAAAATAGACTTGTAAATTCTAGTGGCAATAGCATCACAGTGGTAGCATGTAGTTGTAGCTTATGCAGTAGCGAAGTAGCAGAAGTAGCTGCTGCCAGGAGTGGTGTAGTAGGAATTACTAATAGGGCAACAGTAGCAGACTAACGTTACCATCATAAGTGGTAGTGCCAGTCTTAGTAACCACAGAAGTGAATTTCCTTTCGGGGATTAATAAAGTACATTCAACTCAATTCAAGTAGCCTATTATTATTATAGTACTAGTCTAGCAGCAGTGGGTTAAGAGTTTGACAGTTCAAGGCTGGCGGATGTAACGTTAGCTAAACTTAACTCAGCACATGAAGATCTGCTGCAACAAGTGGAGCAGTCGATGAGGTCATATGGGAAATTGCGACATTCCACAGTGTTGCAGAGGGACAGAAAATCAGTGTGGCCGTGAGAGTCTCACGCACTGACAGTATAAGGTCTCACTGCAAATTTTTAGCCTCAGGTGACGGTAGTCAAACGGAGTGTGAGGAGGTACCGACTGCTCTCACAAGAAATACTGTCGTTTTTCCCTGTTTGCACAACCTACACAGGTAAGATTTTCACTGCGCTATCACTGTTATCTAAAAATTTGCCGGTGTGTGGGCAGGGACATGAACTCGCTCCATTTGTCGGTTTTCTTTACTTTCTTTGAAGTTGGTTCGGTTTTCACATCGTGAAGTAAAACTGTTGTTCAGACTCAGGTAAAGACTGCGGAAAAGTTAGAAAGATATTCAGATAGGCCTATTCGAACTTCTGGGGTCAGTAACTCACAAACGAAAGCTTGTTCGGAAGTAAACGCTACCTCTCCGCAACCGCAGCTGCACAGACAATGAGCTACAACCTAGTTTTTATCAAAACGAACCGTCCCCCGTGATGTGCGAATTACATTGGTCTCTATGCGCCCAGCAGCGAGACCGTGAGCAAAGGGACCGTCTACAAGTGGCCATGCCGAAAATACACACTAAAAAATATTCAATAACTTCACTTCTGTGAAATGTAGTGTCGCCAAAATCGCCTCACATGTCAGTCACCCCCTGCTGATTATACTACAGCACTTAGTTTGGGAAAAGGTGCTCTCACACAAATTTGGGGAATTTTTATTGGGAATATTATTCAATAACTTAACTGTAATACTATCTTTTGCCACCAAAGTCACCTCACATGTCAGCCACCTCCTGCTGCTTATACTTACATTATACTACAACAGCACTTAACGAACTAAGTGCTGTAGTAGCAGCAGGAGGTGATTGACGTGAGGTGACTTTGGTGGCAAAAGATGGTAATACAGTGAAGTTACTGAATAATATTCCCCCCCAAAATTCCCAGAAATTATGTAAAAGCACCTTTTCCCAAACTAAGTGCTGTAGTAGGCTATAAGCAGCAGGAGGTGATTGACATGTGAGGTGACTTTGGTGGCAAAAGATGCGATTACGGTGAAGTTATTGAATATTAGGCTATTCCCAATAATAATTCCCAAAAATTGTGTAACAGCACCTTTTCCCAAACTAAGTGCTGTAGTATAAGCAGCAGGAGGTGACTGTCGTGTGATGTAATTTTGGTGGCAAAAGATGGTATTACAATGAAGTTATTGAATGGCCTATTATTCCCAATAAAAATTCCCAGAAATTATATTAAACTGCCTTTTCCCAAACTAAGTGCTGTAGTCTAATCAGCAGGAGGTGATCGATGTGTGAGGTAATTTTGGTGGCAAAAGATGGTATTACAGTGAAGTTATTGAATATTATTCCCAATAAAAATTCCCAAAAATTGTGTGAGAGCACCTTTTCCCAAACCAAGTGCTGTAGTATAATCAGCAGGGGGTGACTGACATGTGAAGCGATTTTAGCGACACTACATTTCACAAAAGTGAAGTTATTGAATATTTTTTAGTGTGTCTTTTCGGCATGGCCACTTGTAGACGGTCCCTTTGCTCACGGTCTCGCTGCTGGGCGCATAGAGACCAATGTAATTCGCACATCACGGGGGACGGTTCGTTTTGATAAAAACTAGGTTGTAGCTCATTGTCTGTGCAGCTGCGGTTGCGGAGAGGTACCGTCTACTTCCGAACAAGCTTTCGTTTGTGAGTTACTGACCCCAGAAGTTCGAATATCTGAATATCTTTCTAACTTTACCGCAGTCGAGTACTGCTCATTCTCAATAACGGAACTCGCCCACATTGTGTAATAAAACGGTCGTGTTAGTTCACTTGCTTTACTTGTTCTTACTCGAAATTTAGGTTAAGTAGCCCAGAGGTGGATGATTTCTTTCAAAAAGCGCGTAGAGATATTAAGTTGAACGGGCAACTGGGGGAATTAAGCTACAATCACAGGAGAGTGGGGATGAGTGGGGACACCGTGTGGGCTGTAAACTGTCAGTGGGGCGCACGTGCTGCAGTGTCGCACCCTCCGTATGGTCTATGCACACAGTTTATTTTAACACTGATACATACACCGGGATGTTACACCCACTCAGGAACTAGCTACACAAAAGACAGTCACAAAAGGGGTAAATAATATGGAATATTCATTACAAAACTCAACTCTACAAATCACTTACCCTCACCGTACCCGACTCACAGTATAACTCCCAATTACTTATCATCAGGGTCTGGAGCAATAGTGAGATCATTAGCAATATAGGTTCGCAGGGGACTCCAGGTCTCGTGGAAGGATTCGAGAGAACCCTTCTGTAAGAATCTCAACTTCTCAAGTTGTATGCAGTGTAAAACTTGTCTTATCCAGCCATCATGTGATGGAGGGGAAGTCAGTCTCCATTTTAATAGGATGGCACATCTGGCTAATAAGGTAGTGAAGGCAATGACACGCCATGTTGTGGTAGGCAAATTATCAGATGGGGAGAGACCAAAAATAGCGGTCAGGGGGTTGGGTTCTAAATTTAAGCTAAGGGCACATCCAAGTGTTTTAAATATATTGGACCAAAAGTCTGTCAGTCTCGGGCATGTCCAGAACATGTGTATGTGGTCAGCGGGAGCCTGCTTACAACGATTACAAGCATCATTCTGATTTGGAAATATTTTAGCCTATCTGGCATTAGTGAAATGAACTTTATGAATCACCTTGCGTTGCAAAAGGCCGTGCCTTGCGCATATAGAAGAGGAATGAACCAGAATTAAGAACTTCCTCTATATTTTAATGTTAGTAAAGAACGTATTGGTTTAATATCCAGATCTAATCATTAAAGGAGTTGGCCACTCCAGAATTGTTGCCGCTCCATAAAAGTGTTTTTTGTGTATTGATTTTTTAAATAATCAATTTCTTTTGACTTCCGAACGGTCCTCTAGCCCTCTACAAAAGATATTATACAGCTGTTTTCACAGCCAGTGAATCTATCTCTTTGTGATGTTTAAATTGGACTTGATGTGAAAACTTTTTTTTTTTTTTGGGTCCCTTGTAGAGAGAAATAAACAATTGCCCATTTACTTAAAATATCAGAACTGATTGTGACAAGAAAATTAATTAAAGCTTACTGTTAGCAGGCCCATAAATCTAAAGCCTCAAATGTTTTACGGGCACAAACATAAAATCCAATTGAATCTAGTATGGCTGGTGCAGCAGCACCAATATGCAACAATACAATGTGACATATAAGCTCATGGCAAACATGCACACTATTTGAATGGGGCTTTATTATCAAAGCTCATTTTAGCCGTGAATGGTTGTGTAATCAGTGTGACACTAAAGTTGCACCAGTGGACTGTGAACTTACCAAACAAACAGTCAGGCACTTTACCCCCTTTTTTGCTATTTTGGCCCATATACTAAATGTCATCATACACATTAACATTTGCTCTGCTGAGTCACTGCTCCCTTTAAGTTAAGCTAATTTTGACTTTCTTTTTGGGCATCCCGTCAGGGTGAGGACAGTATGTGGATGTGGGCCCTTCCCTTGGTTTTCATTGGTTTGTGCATACAGGTATGTGAGAAACACTAATTTGAGAATGAGAATGTTTAGTACTTAGTAACTGGTTAAATGCACTTTTTTCTTATTGTCTGGTGACGTAATCCTATCCTCTGTCCAGTGTGACGCTCTGTTTAAGAACAGAACAGTGTAATTACACTGTTATTTGATTCATGTCTTGTCACTGATCCAGTTGCTCATCCTTAAAATAAAGACACAGCAAGATCTGATTGTTTAAGATCAGTGAGACTCCTCAGAGTTGTGTAGATGCAACTATATATGATATTTTACACATTTCTGAAGCAGTGTTGGAAAATATTTTGCAGGATGGACCGCCACTGTAAAAACAGTATAACAGAAGCACTTTCTTAAGCCAAGTCAACCTGCTTCTGGCTCACTCCAATATTTTTAGTACTTAGTACAAAGTAATTTATTCACCCTTCTGTAACAGGGTTGCACAGTGAAATTCAAGTTTGAAGTCCCTTATACAGTACAAAGCAAAAGAAATGGAAAAAGCAACATATCCACCTATTTATACACATTTAAACATACACATGTAGACCTAGGAAACAGGACACCCAGGAAATAGTTCTGTGCATACTTTGAATTTGCGTCCAGTGGAATGTAAATGACAGCAACAGAGGGGTAATGAAAAAAGACCCACATGTTGAAATCTTTCTGGTGTCTAATGGCTGAGAGACGAGGTAAATAAGCGTATTTTCTTCAATGTCAAATGATTCAGGTAACGGTAGACCTTAGTTATTTTTCAGTATATAAACTGAAATATACCTTCACACCTGCAGGTATCCACATGCTACCAGTTGTGCCAATTGTATGGCCTTGTAGCTTCTTGTGCCTCACAGCACCTCTACTGGGTTCCTGCTCTGCCACCCAACATCACTCACCTCTACCTGGAGAATAACTACATCAGTGAGATAAACAGCACCTCGATCAGAGTCTATGAGGAACTGTTACAATTAGATCTTGGATGGCAGAATTTGCAGCTCGTCATAAGGAACAACGCTTTCCTCAGGCAGAGGAAATTGACAAGGCTGGTCTTGGGACACAATGTCGGCCTTCAGCTGGAACCAAGAGCGTTTGCAGGACTGTTCAATTTACAACACCTCTTTTTGGATTATTGTAATTTGAATGACTCCATATTGGCAGACAGCTATATGCAGCCCCTGTTGTCCTTAGTGATGCTAGATCTCCTTGGTAACAAAATTGTGAGACTTCGCCCTGGACAGTTCTTTTCAAAACTGACAAAGTTCACACAGCTAAACTTAAAATTGAATCCGATTGAAAGGTTATGTGACGAGGATCTCGCTGGTTTCCAGGGGAAATACTTCTCATTCCTGAACTTAAACTCCAATCACTTGTACCACATGAATAATAGAGATTTTGACTGGGAAAAATGTGGAAAGCCTTTCAGAAGAATGGGCTTTAATATACTTGACTTATCCACCAATGGGTTAAACTTAAACACAGTACGTCAGTTTTCCAAAGCAATAGAGGGGACTCCAGTTGCTCATCTTATATTCTCATTCTCAGTCATAGGGAAAGGGTTTTCACATGACAACTTGCCTGATCCGGATGAGAGCACATTTGAAGGCCTTGTGAACAGTACAGTTAACAATTTAGATCTGTCTAATAATCGGATATTTGCTTTACAGAGGGCTGTTTTCAGTCCTCTAAAGGATGCAGTAATAATTGATGTATCCAATAACAAAATCAATCAGATTGACGGAAATGCCTTCAATGGTCTTCAGGTAAATTTGCGTTTGCTCAACTTGTCATTCAACCTCCTAGGTGAAATAGATTCTGACACATTCACTAATCTGACAGACCTTAGGGTTTTGGATTTGTCTCACAACCACATTGGTGTATTAGGATACAAAGCATTCAGTGGCCTTCCCAAATTACGTGCATTATATCTGACTGGAAATTCACTGCGAGACCTGGGTTTTCCTGAATCACTACCGAACTTAGATTTTCTTCTTTTGGGCGACAATAAGTTAAATTCACTATACAGTATTACTGACTTGGGAATGAACAGTATTCATGTGGATGTTACAGACAACAGATTAACAAACTTGGAGGACATTTATGTTATTTTATCTAATTTTAGTCGTTTGGAGAATATCTTCTATGGTGGCAACTTCATCAAGTGGTGCAAAGTAAGACCAAACGTTACAATACCCCATGATCATAGTTTGAAAGTGATGGATCTACATGACAGTTCCCTGCAGATAATCTGGACACAAGGGTCGTGCCTCGACCTGTTTAATTGTCTCGAAAATCTGTTAGGCCTAAATTTAAGTTTCAACTCACTCGCAGCTCTCCCCAATGGAATTTTCAATGGTCTCAGCTCAATCATTGAGATCGACCTTTCATTTAATGCCTTAACCTATCTGCAGTCAGACATCTTTCCGGTCAGCCTGAGAAGTCTTGACCTAACAAGCAACTTTTTAGCCTCCCCAGACCCTACCACTTTTCATTCTCTCAGCATCCTTAGTCTTACAGATAATCATTTTCTCTGTGATTGCCATCTGGAAGGCTTCCTGAAGTGGCTGAACGTGACAAATGTAAACTTCCTGAGCCCAGTTGAGGAGTACAAATGTGAGTTTCCAGTTGCTCTCCGTAATGTTGCTCTATTAAATTACTCCAAGATCGTTGAACCATGTGAGAAAGATGACGAAGGGGCTGTCCAAGGTCTTAAGTTTGCTCTCTTCATCCTCTCCACTCTCCTGATTATCACGGTCATCCTTAGCGGGATTGTTTATGCGCATTTTAGAGGGCACATATTTATCATCTACAAAAAGATCGTCAGTAGGGTTCTCGACGGCCCAAAACCGGCACCTCCTGTAGATGAGGAACAGTACGATGTCTTTTTCTGCTTTAGCAACAGTGACTATGGATGGGTGGAGGCTGCTTTGTTGAAGAAGCTGGATAACCAGTTTTCAGAGGAGAACATCTTTCACTGTTGTTTTGAGGCCAGAGACTTCCTGCCAGGTGAGGAACAGCTTTCTAACGTTAGAAATGCCATCTGGGGCAGCAGGAAGACTGTGTGCATCGTCTCCAAGGAGTTCCTTAAAGGTACTGTTTTTCTGACTGTGATCTGGTACAGTTGTTGGAAGATCTCACTATAACTGCTTAATTGTGGGTCTTGAAATATATTTTTTTCTTTGTTTCAAAAAATATTTCAGCATTTTTAGGTAATCTGAGTTCCCCATATTTACTTTAAGTATCTAATTTTTTTAAATTTGGCAAAAACAAGCATTTAAAGTCTTCGGGCGCACTCACACTTGGCCCAGTTGTCCTGCACCATGCCGAAGCACAAAAGGCCCCTCTGCCCTCTCCCCCACTGGCCTGCACTCACATTGCTTCAGTCTAACTGCGCCTCAGCACAATTGAGTCACCTGATCTATGGAGTGCAACCTGTATTTTTACTGTCATTTTTCATCTTTTAATAACATTTTTAAATTGCTCTCTGGTATCAGCGATCTAAAAGACAGTCTCGGATTTTTCCACTGCTCCTTATTCAGACTTTGTTTGCTGTTGTCTGCCTGAATTTAAGGTGAATCATCCACAAACAGTCATGGCAATGTTGGTGCTCCATGCATCCATACCGTGCTGAAGCCCACCTCTTCCAACCGTGCTGGGGCTGACAAAGCGTGCCATGCTTGAGCACAGAACGGAGTGTTCACACTAGTCAGACAAACTGGACTTTGGGGGTTAAACGTGTATAGCCACAGTATGGATTGCTTAGTGTGAGTGCGCCCTTAAAATGCTTTTATTTCTGATTCATTGAATTTGTTTCTTGGCTGGGAGTAATGACTCTTGAGTCTTGTCATCTCTGTGACATTGGCAGGTAATCAGTAGAAATTTCAGTCTCTTCTCCTAGCCAAGAAACAGTCCCACAAACACACACCCCTGCAAAACTACAGCTAGTTGCTTTCACTATTTGGTTTTCGGTGTAATGTGTTTAGTTTTTTAGGGTTTTTCACCTTTGGACAGAGTGAGGCCAGCTGTTTTTTTTCTTTTTCTATTCTTTATGCTAAACTCAGTTAACCATCTGTAAGCTACACATTAACAACCAAAGATGTACTTGTCATCGTTCTTTTCAGCAAGAAAGTGAATAACCAGCATTTGTGTATGTAACAATTTCTTAAAAAGTAAGACCCTTACAACAGTCCTGAGTTTCTGAAAGCTAGGAGTCAGTCTCCTTCTCATTTATCCTTTTCTTATCACAAAATGAATTGAAAGATATAAACTAATTGGGTCATGCCATTCTTTAGATGGTTGGTGCTTGGAGGCGTTCACTTTGGCCCAGACCCGGATGTTGGGGGAGCTGACAAACATCCTCATTATGTTGGTCGTAGGGAAGGTGTGTATAAGAATACTAAGTTACTTTTTTACAACCATTCTCTGGGGTTTGCTAAAAGTAACATTTGGAAATTTAGGATTTCTGTCTCTGGATAGCATTCACAGTGATGTACACAGCCAAGGACAGTAGAGGCTGACATTTTTTTGATGATTCCTGTGGGTCACGTGATTCTCATGTTGGATGGGGGTCAATTTCACTATTCATCACGACTGGGATGGAACAGGAAAAAAAATCAATGGGAGTGAACGGGACCAGGAATCATAAAAACAATAGGCCTTTTCGGACCAAACTGTTCTAGGAATTGTCTGAGAGGAACTGTCCACTGAGGCGTTCCTAGAGAACTAAACTCCTTTAAGGGCTTTTTTTCTGTTGGCATTTGCACCACCAATAGGAACCCCCTACATGAGCTACGTATGCGTTTGTCTAAATGGTGCCGATAATGCATTATGACTATCGCTGAACATCAGCAGGAGAGTCATAACATGGTTGTAACATCAGAGAAGATACAACCACAAAACGACAATCTCGTTATTAGCTCTGGTTCTTCTTTTTGTGTCGTCATGTTAAACAGCTGTCAGGCTTTTTAAAAACAGTGGTTGCCAGCACTGGATCCTCAGTTTGACTGATCAGTGTACTCTATATACACACTGTGATTCTTCTGGTGCTGGTGCTGCTGGAGTTGGAGCTAAAAAATCTCTTAAAAACATAGTTCTAAGAACTATATTAGTTCACAGTTCCTGCAGTGCGAATGCAGGAAACAGGAGATTCTTAGAACTATGAAATGATTCCTGTGGTCCAAAAACACCTATTGGTTCAGTTCTATATATAAATAAAGTAGAGCACATTAAACTAGGGGTGTCAAAAATCAATTTATGTACATATCGCCATTTTTTATGGGATGATTTTAAAAATCAATTTTTCTCTCTGGAATCAATTATATTTCGGCATATTTGTGTCCAGAAAAATGTCGGCCCTGCCGTAAAGTTGAGCCAAAAGCAGCTGAAAGCAGAAAATGGCGGACACAGACAACCCCAGACCACCGGAGATAAGACCTGCACCCGTTAACTTTAGTATGGACACACTTTGGCTTTTACACAATTCCCAGAAAGACAGAGCTAGACATGACCAAAGCTATATGCAAACTTTGTCATGGACAGTTGTCGTATTGCAGTAACACAACCAACAAAAGTGTTCATTTTGTTCGCCATCACCTGGAAATGAAAACAGAACAAGCCAAATGACTGACAGCAGCAAGCCAGTGGACCCTGGATGGATCACTGAACAAACTCCCAAGCAGCTCAGGTAAAGCAAAACGAATCACAACGTCAATTGCACATTTTATATGCAAAGACTTCCGACCATATAGCATTGTGGAAAATTGAGGATTTCGGAATATGGTCTACAATTGGAGCAGTGCTACATGATACCGTCAAGGCAGTTTTTTTCAGAAACGGCCATTCCTCAAATCTCCAACGAGATGAAGTCAGAAGTCAAAGAAAAGCTGGGCAGAGCTGAACGAGTTGCTCTTACCTGCAACACATGGACCTCACAGGCGACAGAGTCATATGTCACCCTCACAGCCCACTACATTGCAGAAGATTGGTCATTGTCCTCTCACGTCTTCCAAACAAGTGTCAGAGTGTCACACAGGGGCAAACATTGCTGAGCTTCTTCGTAACAAAGCAGCTGAGTGGGACATCTCAGAGAAAGACGCTGCTTCAGTCACAGACAACGCAGCTAATATGGCCGTTGCTGCACAGTTAGCTGGCTTTCTCCACATTAAGTGCTACGTGCACACCCTCAACGTGGCCTCCCACTGTGCACTGAAGCTGCCAGCTGTAACAAGACTGCTGGGACGAGTGCGACATGTGACAGGGTTTTTCCACAGAAGTGGTACAGCACTATATGCTTTGGAGCAAAAACGAAAGTTGCTGGAGCTCCGTGTGCACAGACTGGTGACAGATGTACCAACACGATGGAACAGTGCTTTTGACATGGTTGAGCGTTTCCTCGAGCAACGGCCAGCAGTCACAGCTGCACTGTTGTCACTGGAGGTAAGAAAGAATGAGAAAGAGATCAGTACCTTCACCGAGTCAGACATATCAAATGCGGAGGAACTGAAGCCAGTTAAGGTGGCTACATGTGTCATGTCAGATGAGACTCACCCAACACTCTCTGTCATAGCCTCACTACACGCACAACTCCTGCAAGCTACCCAGGAACCCCTCAGAGATTCTCCGAGGAGATTCACCTATTAAAAAGGTATACGTCCGGGGTGGAGAAGGCCTCACTCAACCTTACTTCAGCACTTGATCCAAGATTTAAATCGCTGCTGTTCCTGCCTGAGGAGGAGAAGCAAGAAACACTTGTCAGGCTGGTCACTGAAGCTGCAGCCACATTGGAGCATCATGGTGATCAGGTATATAATATAAGCATATAATATATAAGCAGCAATTTAGTTCATTATGTAGTACTATAGAGGAGTGTGTGAGTATAAGAGAGTGAGTGAGTGAGTATGTGTGTGAGAGAGAGACAGTGTGTGGATGTGTGTGTGTTTGTATGTGTTGCAACAGAAACTAAATCAAATAGGTGGAATGCTGCCAAAAATAAAACATTTAATAGTGTACTAATTTCTTTGTGCTTCTGTGCCTTATTTGTTATAGGGTGAAGTGGAGAGGCTTGATCAAGAAGATCTCGGCGATAGTGCACTAAATGAGGAAACTGAGAAGAATGCAGAGGAGATTGCCAAGAGACCCCCCCCCAAAAAAAAAAAAAAAAAAAAACGGGGGAGGGGGGGTCTTTGGAGATGCCAGACAGGCACTGGGTCTGGTACCACCAGAGAAGACAGCTTTTGACAGTGCAGAGGAGGAGGTGAAAGATTACAGCGCAGCTGCTTCTTTGCCACTGTCTGAAAACCCATTAGACTGGTGGAAAGATCTTCACCACAAGTATCCTTTCCTGGCAAAGCTCCCAAAGCGCTATGTGTGCCAGGCACAAGTGTCTGCTGAACGTGTGTTCTCCACAGCTGGGGACATTGTTACAGCTCAGCGGAGCACCCTAACGGCAGAGCATGTTGACCAGCTCTTGTTTTTGCACAAAAACCTTGAAACTCCAAAGCACTAGCTCAATAAAAAGAAGCAGCCAAAAGTAGCAGTTGCCTATTTACCTCAAAAAGTATTGCAAGTTTTGTTTACCATTGTTTTCTGCAGTCCAGGGTTTGGGAGAAAATGTTAATTTTTAATTTCAAGCATGTTAATTTCAACGCTCACATTTGGGCTGTCTCTTTTTTTTAGAGGCTCTATTTTGGCCAAGCGTGCACTAGCTCAGGGAGCACTGAGTAGCCAGAGCACTTTACGTATTATGTAAAAAATATATTGGTTAATCTATTTGTTCTTGATATTGAAACCAGGTTCATTAAAGGCCCACATTTGTGCTGTGTGGACATTTCAAGAATTCAGTTTGTTTTGTAGCTGTGAACTTTAAAAAATGTTGTACATGTTATGTGCCACTTTTTTTCTCAGTAAATGTCAGCTGCCGGACTGACTGACACAGACTGATGTGCATTGTTTATGGGAACATGATTAATGGTTTATTGACTTTTGAAGTGTATGATTCAACTTTTTCATTTTTTAAGAAGGAAAAGAAAATTGCAATTACTAATTCTGTCAAATCACAATACTTGTAGAATTGTGATACAAATCGAATCGGCACTTTAGTAGCGTGATACAGTTGAATCGTGACAAAAGTGTGTCGTCCCACCCCTACCTTAAACCATTTAAAAAATCACACTAAACAAGAACAAACGCTATTTTCTTTATTTTGAAGATAGCTGTAGTCATTTGGTTCTCTTTTTGTAGTCCTTTTTTCTCTCATATCTCTCCATTCTCTGGGTGAACACAAAAGTGAAAAGGGAGTGGGATGGGACAGGAGTCATTCTTTTGGGACTGAGGGGACAGGATTTGTTTTTCACTCTGTCATGGGATTGGGATGGGACAGGAGTGAAAATATACTCCTGTGACATCTTTTTTACCACCATTGGCAGCAGATGTGTACGAAAAACAAAATGATTTTTGTTAACTTCTGCCTGGTAGGCAGGCCGCCTTTTTGAGCGTTTTGCCAGGAAAAATGAAATGCTTATGACTTTACATTTTCCAATATGCATCAAACTTTATATGTATCACAACAGTCCCGCTCTGATCCTATTTACATGTTAATATTTAGTCACAATCTTTGCGCCACCTACTGGCAACAGGAAATATCCAAAATTTGACTTGTGTCGTATTCAAACGAACTCCTCCTACGTATATTGAACCTGAATGACTTGAAATATGGTGTGGACACTCTTATGATCTGTGACATGTGACGTTATCAAAAGCTTTAATTTTTGATTACGATATGTTTATAACTTCAATGTGCATTGTTCCATATGCACCAAACTTCCCATGTTTGACAAGGGTCCCAGTCTGAGCACATCTAAATGCATAAATTCTGTCATGGTCATAGCGCTAGTGGACACAGGAAATTACATCATTTAGAATAAGATATGCAATTCCTAGAACATTTAAGGATTCAGCTTTATTTTGATCTGAATAATGTTTATGCCTTAATGATGCTGAATAATGAACCATGTGAGGTTTCATCAGACGCCATTGCCTTGATGACAGCGTTATTCACCATGGACAGGAAGTTGTAACTTCACTTTGCTTTGTCTGAACTGTCTGAAATTACAATGCCACTTGGGATTGACATGTCAGTAACCACTCACACACATTGTGCCCCCTACTGGGAACAGGAAGTGAGCCTTGTATTACAGTTATATCATTTTTGTGCAAATGTCGTGATGTAGACAACACTCAATCTTATTATGTTCTAAATAATTACCTATTTAAGATTTCACCAAATGCCATCGCCATGATCACAGCGTTATTCACCATGGACAGGAAGTTGTTATAACTTCACTTTACATTATCCAATCCGTCTGAAATTTTAAAGGTATAGTTGTAATGCCACTCTGAGATTTATATGCCAATACCAATCACACACATTGTGCCCCCTACTAGTAACGGGACATAAGCCTGACACTTCAGTTGTCGTATCATTTTGGTGTAACTGTTGTGGTTTAGACAAAGCTCGTTGGTGACATGAGCTCAGAGCCCCACTGCGGCCGTCTCTGACGGGCGCAGGTGTGCGAGGGCTTGTTCAATGCTGCTTGCAGCTTTGATTAACTCCTGTACTGGTTCTGGTGTCTACCAACTCTTGAGGAAAATATGAGTTTTTTAGCTGCTAAATTCTCTACTATGTTTGGGACCTGGTTTCTGAAAGTGTCTTTTCTGCTGTTTGGTGCTTGTGAAGTAGTATGCAGTCACTTCTTCAGTATTTATGCTTTCCACTGCTAAATCAGTCCTGATAAATGCATTGTTAGTTAACCAAGCTCAAAGTTGTATCCAGTATAACCAAAAGAAGGAGTGTAGAACTGAGGCAAACTGCACAGTCATTTGATGATTCTCAGTGGGCTCATTTCCAAAAGTAACAACTTTTACATAAATGTAGTCATGGATTATTGTCGTTGTTGATGATTGTTTATATAAAAATATTGATTACAACTGTCTTAAAGAGTAACTGATTGTATGAGATGATAATGGACAACTCAGTACCCACATTTGACTAGAAGATGTCAGGCTTCATACAGATTTAAATAAGTATTGCTTAACATATGGCAGAAAACTGATGCTGCTCAAATTTTATTTAATTGAAATAGAAATTCAAGTTCTTGACCTTCACTAACCTGTATCTGTATTGTAATACATTATAAATGAAGGTGGCTCGCTACCAGCTGATGAAGTTCAACGCAGTCAGAGCTTTTGTCCAGAGGAGCAACTACCTAATCTGGCCAGAGGACCCTCAGGACCTGGAGTGGTTTTATGAACAGCTTGTCTCACAGATTCTCAAGAACACTAAGGTGAAAAAGTTTGCAGAGGACAGACCTGGGACGGCACAGCCTGAAATTCAGCCTCAGAATAAGGAAAATATTGAGCTTGAGAACATCAGAGCAGTTCCCACGTGAACTCTTGATTGTAAAGTCACTGTTAAAAAAAACCTATGTCAAAAGAGATTACCTATTGATATCAACAGTCAGCCTGCTGAAGTGTCACCAGCCAGTGCTCAGGCTCCTTTACGAGATGAGGAAGAGGTTATCCGTTTGCCTGTCTGATTTGATGCTTAGTGCTAATGCAGAACTGCTCACCCAAATAGCTTGTAGGATGAAGCTAATCTCCAGCACAGCTTTGAAATTTTAGGTGCAAGCAGTGCTGGGGATAAACTTGTTACAAATAATGAAATTACATAATTTAATATACAAAATAAATGTAATTGTGATCAGTAACAGTTACTTAGAAAGACTATGTAATTAAATTAAAGTTACTTATGAAAATGTTAATGATAACAAAGGGGGTTACATCTGAATATTTTCTGTAAAAAGCTCAGGCTGTATGTTGAATAATATTCATTTTGTTGCTTTGCATGTTTTTGATGTACACAGTGTCTTCTTTTGCCATTTCCCATCAAGATCGTTTAGTAAAGTTTGATTCTGTTCTGATGCTTTTGATTGGTTCTCTTGTTTGAATTTGCAGTGAATCACGTCTGCCATTAACACCGCCTGGTTTAAACATTTGAAAAAGGTTAACAGTTAAATACATTCATTAGAAATTTTGAAAGGTAATCAAAAGTAATCACATGTAATAAGTTACATTACGGGCCGCCCGCTGGCTCAGTTGGTAGAGCAGGCGTCCCATATACAGAGGCTTTGTCCTCGCTGCAGCGGCCACAGGTTCGATTCCACCTGTGGCCCTTTGCTGCATGTCATTACCTCTCTCTCTCCTGTTTCCTGTCCACTCTTCAGCTGTCCTGTCTGAGAAATAAAGGCACAAAAAAGCTCAAAAAAGATCTGAAAAAAAAAAAAAGTTACATTACTTTGATAAAGTAATTGAAATAGTTCCATTACTTATCACAACTTCGACAGGGTAAATAGTAATCTGTAACCTATTACATTTCCATCACTTTCCCAATCCTGAAAGCAAGTAGATGTTTTTTTCACTGTGGATGTCATATTACTGCAGTTTAGTGTTCTTCTTTGCAGTGTTGTTTAATTTCTTTTACAGTATTTGACACACTGAAAAGCAAATTAAGCACGTGTATGTAAAATTTTATAAAGGACAGCACGATGGCTTAGTGGTTAGTGGTTGCCTCTTGGTGTGAGGCAATAGTTCAATACCCAGCTGGAGTAGGACCTTTCTGTGTGGAGTTGGCATGTTCTCCCGGGGTCTGCGTGGGTTCCCTCTGGCTTCCTCCCACAGTCCAAAGACGTGCAGGTTAAATGGTGACTCTAAAAATTGCCTGTATGTGTAAATGTGAGCATCAGTGGTTGTTTATCTCTATATGTCAGCCCTATGATGAGCTGGCGACTTGACCAGGGTGCACTCGGCCCTCGCCCAGTGTCAGCTGGGATTGGCTCCAGTCCCCCCACCACCACCCCACCACCCCAAACCCTGCAAAGGATAAGTGGTTATGGATAATGAATTTGAAAAAATACATAAATGAAAATAAAATAATTAAAAAAAAACCTCCTACCTCAAAGTACTTGTTTCTAATTTTTTAATTAAAATTAAAAAATCTAAAGATATTATTTATGATGACATGAAATATAAAAAGCAGCAAATCCCTTACCTGGCAAGTCAGACCAATCTGCTGAGCTAACAGTTTTTTTTCGCTCTGGCAGATAGATGCGGGTGTCACCTGAACTGGACAGTGCTGTGACATTCATAACCATTTTGGGGTTTGATACAATGACCAACAGAGGAGCTTTTCCAGTCACATGCACACACTTTGCTTCTCCTGTTGGTTCTACAGTAATTCAACGAGCTCACGAAACTAATATCAAACTGTGAAATAAGGCAGTGCTGATCAAATATGAATCAACATTATGTTACTGCATTGGGGGACTATTGCATCTACAAATCAAAAATAAACAGAGGTAACAGAACACTTTGCAAATGCTATTTGGTGTTGCATGCCTTGCTAGTTAATCCCTACATATGTCACATTTGTGTATCTATAACCTTTGACTGATGATCCAAAGTCATGGATTTAATTGATTTATGATATTATCACATATTGCAAAAACTACAACAAAACATCACATTTCTCTGTTAAATGTTAATTAACTGAAAAGGCCTTTTAGGATCAAAGTACTTTTAATGATTTAGGTTGAGTAAATAATTTTGCCAATATGTATGTATGTTTTATTTTAATAGTTGAATCAGAGACCATAGAGTGGGATTTTAGGTCAAACTACTCTAATCTCTGCCTTGGGTTTGGTTCCTACAACATAAACCTCAACTGGAATGACTGTATTCCTCACTCACTCAATTGCAGTTGGCTCATAATACAAACAAAGCCTCAGGGAAAGAAAAAAAAAATCACTAAAATACAGCACAAAATTCCACTGAAAACTGTGGGCTGACTTCTCAGGGCCAGATTGGAGGAAAATTATGAAGGACCATATATATATATATATATATATATATATTATAATATATATTTTTTGGCTTCACCATAACATAGCAAATATCTGCACTCCATATTGGCTCTTCATGTCAGTCTTGAGTGATAAGTGAAAACCAAGAGTGTTAATTAGTGAGAGTTTATATTATTTCATTATAACAGCAACTCTCTAAGCACTTGGATTTGTTGGACTCTGAGATGAGAGTGAATCTGAGGTCAACTGGTGTTCTTTCGTTTGAGCTGTGTCCTGTTTGGCCCCGGCAGCCTGCTACCTCCCTGCCTTTATGAGCCAGCTGTTCTTAACATTAGAGCCTGTCTACAGGCTCCAGCTGCTTATGCACTGTGGACAGTACATTAATCTGAGCACTGTGAAACATAAACATCTGTCAAGCCTGCTTTAATTGTGTAGTTGTTTATATTTTCTGGGGTTTTTTAACCAGTGTTGGACTTACAGATGCTGTTTCCCCTCTAATTTGGTGGTTATTATTTTTATGTACATAGATGTGTCTGCTATATAAACGCTCAGAAAGCTTTTTCTGTTATTGACTGAGAGGTAGGCTTGATAAACAGCTGTGGTGAAGAGAGTAGGGATGTTCATGGACACCAAACTAGCACCTGCAATTAGAAATATATCAAGAATTGAAAAGCATCTAATAACCAATAAACATTAATATACAGTAGCTGCCACAAATAAAGTTAAAAAGAAAAACTGGCAAGAAACTGCTGATTGACTGGATGTGTAGAAAGCAACGAAGTTCAAATGAATAGAATATTTTAGATATTACTGCAGCACCATGTATAAGAACAATAAAAACCTATTTAATTCATGACACCATACAACTGCTTAACACATCGAACCTTACTTTAAAAAAAAAAAAAAAAAAAAAGATTTTAAATCCAAAACCAAACATTAACCAGTACATTTTTAAACATGGTTGCCTAACTGTGAAAATATATCTGGTAGAGGCACATCAGAGGATTAAAATATTGAATTTCTGGTCAATATATTTTTTTGCGATAACACTATTAACTATATTGTTATTATTGGTAGTAAGGAAGTTAAAGAAGGGAACTTTGTGTCACTAGTCCAGCAGCTCCACCAAAATCTAATTTGAAAAGTGAAAGCAAATGTTTGCCAGGTAAACAAGCACTCTAACTCCACAGCCTCTTCACAGTTATTTCAAACCTGGAGACACACATGCTTCTGAGATTCTCTCTTGCAGGGAAATGTAATAAACTCTGCCCAATGGCTGTAGCTAATATTTGACATCTTTTAAGTAAATATAATTACAGAGATGCTCACGCAAGCCTGAGGAGCTCTGTAAAGGAAGTGGACCCATCTTCACTGCAATGATTGAGACGAGGAGCAGAATTAAGACAACCATGGGGAATCCGAGGCTGAGGGAAACACAAACTGATCTCTGTGAGCCAAAATAAGATCTTTCCTTCAACACAGAAGCATCAAGTAAACCTGGTGTGAGTGGTTTACTTATGTAATGTGTTTTACGGGGCTTGTTTGTGAAAGTTTGTTCTGAGGTTAAGGGGCGGGACAGGGACGAGAGGAAAGAACCGGCAAAGCTACATTGGTACTTTTCCTCCTTTCTGCCAGGAGTAAAGCTAGAGGAGCATCATCCATTCATTTTTCAAATTCTTTTCTGAGCTAAATAATGTGGTGGAATCTATCATCCATATCAACATTTCATGTTGAAACTAATGCCTTTGATGAGTTTATTATGTATCCAAAGTGACATGCAACCACAATGTGAGAAGTGTGTGGTATGGAAAATAAAACAGTTTAGAATGTCAAAGCAACCCTTGAAGATCTTGAGGAAAGGATTGGCTTTGAAATTTCATCAAAAGCAATGCAATGAAATGTGGGATCTCTGGAGAAACTGCTTACTGGAGTTTGATCAAGTGTGAAGACTACTGCTGTGCCATAAGATAACTAACTTTACGCTTTTGTGCTTTAGTATGAACTCCACAATACAAATTTCCCCATGTCAGGATCAATAAATTCTCTTATCTTAACATACAGTTCTAATCCACTGTACAACTTCCTGTTAACTGACAGCTGATCAGCCTCCACATTCCGTACTGGAGGAGAGACTGGGAGCAGACGTATGATCAGAGAGGAAGACTGTTTCATATCCCTTTTCTGACCTCTGCGGAAACAGGTTTTCTACACTTGGTTTGTATGAATTTGGTGGCAGAGAGAAAGAAAGATAGGTTGTGGCAGAAGGGGTCACAGAAAGGATGAGGGGTGAAAAAGGGGGTTATTATATCTACATCTGTCACCTTGTTTAGGCAGATCAATAAAGAATGGTGGGAACGCTATATTAGTGTGGTCATACTAGGAAGCAGCTAGGTAAATCAAACATGCAACAACTGAGTTTTGACCACTTGGGGGCAGCAGAAACATGCTATGAATTTGTTAGTCTACAATTTTTATTTTATTTTATGTATAGGACTTCGGCACTGGGTAGATATACTTCTTGACTATTTGTATGCTGCTGGTCCTGAGGACAAATTTCAATTTTCATGTGTAAACATGCAAAGTGACAATAAATGAACCTTGAATTTTCTATAGTATATACACATCTTTAAGATACCACCTTTTATAATAGCTATAAGATGAATGATAAAATTCCAATTTTAACTTTGTCTTTAGTTCTGGTTTAGGTCTCCAGCCGCTCCCAAGACACTTCCTTTGTCTGTCACGCTTTCTGTGGCCCAAAATTATGCTGTGATACTTGTGAGACCAAACCAAACAGGGAAGATGTGAGCAGGCATAGAAGAGATAAAGCTGACTGCAGAGTTGGGGGGAAATTCTTTGGTTTTATCCCTAAAAACAACCCCTTTTCAGAAGCACAAGGTCATTCATCTATTATTGCTGTCAGCATGGGACAGCACGGTGCCTTAGTGGTTAGCACTGTTGCCTCACAGAAGGTCCTGGGTTTGAATCCAGGTCCCTTTACCTATCATCAAGAAGGTCCAGGGGTTGATACCCAGCTGGGCTGGGACCTTTTTGTGTGGAGTTTACATGTTCTCCCCATGGGTTCATGCATGAGTCCCCTCTGGGTACTCCAGCACCCCCCCCCCCAAAACAGTAGCTCATTCAAAAATTTTTTTTTTTTTTACAAGTAAAAAGAATGCAGCTGGGTTGCATGCTTAGGCATCTGTGCCGGCATTGTCTCCCTGTTACTAATGATACTTGTTTTATCAAACTGAACAATTAGCAATTCCTTTTGCTGATGTAATGCACAAAATGATGCACAGAACACAAATTTCTTTCTCTTTTTCATGTACATCTATTAATCTGGTTTGTATTTCTCCATTTAAGTTGTTTGGGTATGATAAATGGAAATAAACTTTGTCTTGGAAGTGACTTGTAGGAATGCTGTAGATGCACCTGGACTGAAGCTCTGAGATGATAAGATCTGTATCACAACCAGCCATAAAATTTAATTATTATACTTGTGCAAACAGAAATACATGAGCATAAACAGACTGAGTGACATGAGTCTAGCTTAAACCCACTGAAGCACCTTAGGCCAGATGTAACATAGCACTGAAGGCGCAAGCAGTTATGAGACAATACGTAGCCTCATCTCATTTAATGGTCCAAACATGTATAAAGAGTGGAAGAGCAAACAATAGGAGACACCAGGACAACAGTGATTAAAAAAAATACAATTTAATCATACAGTACATCTGAGGCATGTGGGAACTTGAACATAAGAGCACACTGACAGTTTAACACTAGCTCTCACAAATACAAAAGGTGTCAAGCAACAGCTTTTAATCAGCTTGTAAAACGTGGCACATTTAGTTTCGCTGATGTGATTATATCTGACAACAAATATCGATAACTACACACAATATCACAATCTAGATACTGTACGATTTATGTCGGTGCAAATGGCTGCTGTATAACACTTCAATGAGCAAGATTTCACGGAGGTGTCTTTGTGAAAGGACCATCAATTTTCCATTATGGTGTAGCTTTAATAACAGTGCGTGAATCATTGTGAAGTCAAACACAATCTGGTCTGATGAGTACAAGAAAAATGTAAACAGAGAAATATAGAGAAATTATAAAGTGGGTCCATGCTGTTTTATGAAACACATTGAGGCACTTGGTCAACAAACACACCATAAACCTTGTTTGATTGCACAGATACATCGTACGTGTCATTCCTTTTTTGGACATTTGCTATTTGTTCTGGACTATTAAAATATTGATTTCGCATCAACATAAGCTTTCAGAAGAGAGATTAGTGTTTATTGCAATAGGAGGCACGCTGGTTTCAGTTTTTGGCATGCTAAACTCTGAAGCTGAATTGCACTTCACTTTCAATGTCCTGTTAAAACAGTAGAGTTTCTTTGGAGAGGTGGAGGACACCCGCTGTCTTTTGGAGTTCTGTTTGCACTTTTTGACACTTTCCACCCTTGTGACAGGAACACCGTCTAGCTTATCCTGGTGGCCGGGGATTTTACAACAAGCATCTATTTGCATTGTTGTATCTGTAGTTGTGATGGACACATGGTTATCAGTACAGCAATGGTCATTGTTCTTTGACTTCTGTCTTTCATGATTGGTTATGTTGGATGAGCTCAATGAGGGGGAGGCACACTGAGTCTGAGGTTGTATTGAGGCTCGGGTGCTGGTATTTTGGCTACTGCTGGGGCTTGAAGGTCTCATTTCATGTCTATGATCATCCTCTTGTCCCACAGGCTGTGAGCCAGTGACTGAACCACCAGTCGAGCCTCTGTTCTTATTCAGAACTGTGGTTGTGGATCTCTGCTGTCTGTTTGAACCAGCCTGCAGGCTTGCAGTGTGGATGCAGTACTCCCTGAGATGGCAGTTGTGGGCAGGTCCTTGCCGGGGGGCCAATGCCATTCCCTGGGAGCAGTGGTGGAAATGGCCAGGGGGACAGTGAACATAGTGCATACAGCACTCCATGTGTGTGTAGACTGGGTCTAGGTTTGTAGATAACAGGGCTGCATTTTGTTTGCTCAGGGATTTTCCTAAGAGCTGAGGGTTGGGCGGGTGGGAAGGAGAATCCTGCAGAGGCTGAGTACAAGTGTGTGGACTCCACTGTTGAGGCAAGTGAGGATTAGGAGGTTCCCCACATGTGCAATTAGTGTTCTGAGAGTACTGGCACCTGGACGGTGTGCTTAGTGTAGCTACAAGTCCATTCTCAAGGCCGGTTCTGCCACTATCAGTTTTGTTCTTGTAATGGATATGTGAAAAAGTGGTGGTATGCTGGTGAGGAGGAATCCCATTAAAAAGCTGAGCACACGCCTCCTGCTCCTCTCTGGGTTTATCTTCAGTTTTCTGACTGGATGCCAACGGTTCTAACTCATAGTGCTCCACTTCCCCACCCCTGCTGTCTAGCTGGTATTTCCCCAGGCCAGACCCTTTCCCTTGAGATGAATGGCTTGTGGATGGGACCTCAGAGAACACCTGACACTGAAGCTTTTTGGGCAGAGGGATCTGGCCACAGGTCCCCTGGGGTCCAAGGCAGCGACACATGCACTGAAAGAAAAATGTAGCAAAGGCCCAGCTGATGCACATGATCAGCATCATGAATGTGCCCAGCTGGGTGTAGGCTAACACGGTTGAGGGCATCATCATGGCCCCTGCTACAAAAGTGGTCAGTGCCGCCATAGCAATAGCAGAGCCCATGCGGCTGAGGGAGAAAATCACCTTTCCTTCACGGTCAGGCTCTGGGGCGAGCCGGTAGGCCACGCCATAGTGGACAGCAAAGTCCACAGACAGCCCTACTGCAACGGAAATGGTAACAGACTCTAAAACGTTCAGCTCCCAGCCCAGAAGCACCAAGGAGCCAACTGTGACGAATATGGTCCCGGCAATTGACAGGATGGCGTACAGACTGATAATGACATTCCAGGTAGTCAGGAGCATTACACTGAAAGCCACAGCAACTGATAGCGCCATGGCAACCAGAGTACCATCCGACAGACTGTCCTGCAGGTCATAGAACTCCAGATTGCTGATGAACCAGCCGTGGCTGAGGCCTGCTGGGGCATACTGCAACTCCTCAGTGATCCAGGCATCCACCTGCAACAGAACCACAATCATAAATATCATGATAATAATCCATAAAACGACACCAAATAAACTCTCAGTGAACACAACTTGAAGAAGGAATGTGCAGGTGATACTGAAAGTGTGTGCAGTTTAACATGAATTGTGATGGGCCCTACCTCACGATAGAAATGGTACATCTTCTCATAGGCCAGTGTGAAGAGGTAGGTGCTCTTGAACTCTAATACTATGGCTCTGATGGTGTCATTGATGTCGAATCGAGGTCCAGGGGTCTTGCTGTCTAGATGGTAGTTAGTATTTCGATCCAGCTCCATGATGGCTCTCTTGATGCATAACTCAAAGACATCCTGCTTGTAAGGGAAGGTGGACTGACTGCAGCAAGGGTAGACAGAAGCCTCCTCACAGTCCTGGTTCTCCATCCACTTTTAAAACAAGGGTAAGGTTGAATTCACTAACACTTTTCATGCTTTCTAAGATGTTCAGACATTAAACTAGGATGTATATTTCTGTACTGCCCTTAGGTCACATACAGTTATTGACTATTACATAGGTTAGTGTTGGCAAAATTTCATTCAATGTCTACTAAGATTCATGTCATTACTTGGTATATACTACTACACATGCAGTACTGACCTGTTTGAAAGTCTCGATGAAGCAGCTGGTGAAGTCCTGCTCTTCTGACTGAAAGACAAAGCTCTGATTTCTGAGCTTCTGGCAGAAGTTGAGGATCCACAGCTGAGACGCTGGACTGGCAATGTTAAAGCTGCTATCCAGCATCAGCTTTCCCTTGTTTTTGGGGTTCAGGGGGTCACCGTTATCTACAGGTGTTACACCCCAAATGATGGTGATAGGCATGTGGAGGTCCTCGCCATGATGAACCCTCTCAAACATGAAAAGTTTCTTGTACTCAGCGTCATAGCGCTCAAATGGGTGCGAGGATCGGAACACCTGAAACTCCGCCAGCTCCAGAGACGGAAGCTTCATCTTTGGGTTGACACAGACAACATAGGCCCCACCCACTGTGAGGGCAAGGAACCAGAGGAGCCAGAGGTAACGCAGTTTAATGACGATGCAGGGCAGCACCTTCTCAAAGAAGATCCTAGAAACCTCAGAGACTGTAAACAGGCATTTGTTGGCCTTCTGACAAAGACCTGCCCAGAGTGTCCAAGTGCAGTAACCTCTTTCTTGGTGTGGACGCTTGGAGCACGGGAACATATTAGGCAGGTAGCGTTCATGGAGCACCACCACAGCTGGAAGCCATGTTACCATGAGGATGTAATTTACCAATATGGCAGTACCTGCGTAAACACCAAAACAGCGTATGGCGGTGATGTTGCTGACGTAATTGGCATAAAAAGCTGCAGCAGTGGTGAAGCTGGTGACAAACATAGACAGGGCAGCATGTTGTAGGGTCAAACTGACTGTCTCCGCCAGCTCAGCATGTTGCTTATCAAACTTGGTGTAGTTCCACACATCGCAAAGCACAAAGGCGTCATCTGCACCAATGCCTACCAGGATGATGAGGGCAGTAAGGTTCATGAAGGGGAAGAACTCAAAATTGAAGACCATTCGGTAAAGAAAGTAAGAGACAATCAGTGAGCTGATGATGGCTATTATCGTCATAAGAGTGATAAAAACTGAGCGTGTATACACACACATTACCAACAGGACGATCACTATGGCTATGGCAGGATACACTGTGTCTGTGAGGAGGTAGTCCTGAAAGAGATCATGTTTGATGCCAAACTCAATCCCTGTGACTGTGGTGATGCCATCTGAGGAGTTCCAGTTCTCAAAATTGTCTAAGTAAATGTTCATCATGGATTCTCCTTTCTCTGTGGGGGAGAAGAGCATGCTGTATTTGAGCACAGGTGGAGCAAACTCCAGGCTCTTGGGACTGAGGAAGTCTTTGTCCACCAGGAAGTGAAGGATCTGGTAGACGGCGTTATATTTGGTGCACTTCCGGGGAACACTGGCACACTTCAGCTGGTCTTTCCGTCGCAGGGCCATGTCCCAGCAGTCAGGTCCTAGGGTGCCATTGTGGTAGTATTTGGCACACGAGCGCAGGATCTTCAGTGTGTGTGATACATCACGCTCTGTGATTTTTTGGCAGGAGGACCTGTTGGTGAGGACGGCAATGTAGTTACCAAGAGTCCAGCTGGGACAACAGGAGGCATCATTAGTGCGCTGACAAAGACTCCAGTAGTCACGATGGGAACGCACCTGTGAACAGAAAAAATGAAAAAATATGTTAAGAGTGACACAGAAAGCTATGGGGAACATACTTAACAGGTTATGACTGAGTTATGACTAAGAACTATAGGAACAACTGCATCATTACCCAGTCTTGACAGTGGCAGAGGATTGTGCTGTCCTATGATATACTTACCCTGGTGTTGTCCAGATTGCACATAGATTTGATGGCCTGAATACTCCACAGGTTCTTCCCCTCAGCTGATTTGAACACCAGTCTAGAATAACTGTCGCCTGCATAAAGACAAGAGGTTTATTACACAAATGGAAAAATCTTTCCTGAATTAATGAAATTTAAGGGAATATGAGACAAAGGAAATTCTACCATCTGCCTGACAAAAATCTTGTAGTTGAAAAAACTCTTACTAATGCTCTGTAAAAGATGTGCTGCTATATTTCCGCTTATTTGGCGAAACTGTGTATTTTTTAATAAACCAATCTTTTAATTTTCATTTTGCTCATTGAAAAAAAGAAACTATTTAAAAAAGTAAATTGTATTACCTACATGTTTTGTCATTATATTAATTTCTAAGATTCTTTTAGGATTGACAAGTGGGACTTATTCATGTCAGAGAGCCATTTGTGCTTCATGTGACTGGTGTAATTTCCTGTTTTCTCTTTTTCTATATTCAAAATCTTACCTGGTATGTCACAGAAGAACTCTTTACTGAAATCCCACTCTGCTTGCCGTTTGTCTCTGTCAAAGTGGTCTTCAGGCCACCTGGGCTCTTGATGACTACAAAACAATAAATGATTAGCACTGTCTACATGACTTAGATGTACAGAATCGTAATTTAATTACTCACAAAGGTAACTTTAAAAATTGATAGCATTTTATGTAAAAGTTTAAAAATTTTCACTATCTTTCGACATTGATTGCTGAGATCCTGATAATTAGTTTAAATGAGTTTTTAATGAGCTATGACTTCCACAACTGGCAACAAGTTTTGTTTTATGCAGTGTTTATTTTGTTCTTTCACTTTTGCAGAACATTCTCAGTTTGTAATTAGTATTATTTCTATTTGTAAGGGGTAGAGAGAAAAAAAATGCACCCCTGGAGAAGAAAGCAGAACCACTGCTAATCAGTTCAATCCGAGAAGAAACAAAAGAAGACAGTCCCCCTGCAAAATCTTAGAAAACCAGTGGACAAAGATGTAGCTGTATCTGAGGCTGCATAGTCCGCATGATACAAAGTAAAGGAAGCAGGTCATATGCTTGGTAATAAAAAAATGCAGCAGTAACTGCTGTTCACCCCAAAAATCAGAAGAGTGACTCAAATCAGTTGAAGGAGACTAGGGTCATTGTTATAATAATAATAATAACTGCTCTGCTTAAACAAGGTGCACGAGGGGACCATGATCTGAAATGTTGTTTTACATGTATTATGTGCTTGTGCTCTGTATGCACTTCTACAAGGATGATGCTTCAGCTGTGCTTCATTTATAGCGTTTTCTGCCAACATGCCAGTGAACAAACGAGAACGGCAGAGTAACTGGGTGGTTGTCAGAGACTGAGGGGTTGACAGATGGAAGGGACGAGGCAAGGAAGCCTGCTGACAGCAGCAGAGGCCTCTCGGCTCACCGTCTGCACATAAGTACACAATTACATCTGCAGAAAGATGTGTAGAGAGAGAAAGGAAAAAGACAGCCACAGACACAGCACGAGATGGAAAAGAAGATTCGGTTGCAGCTCAAAGGATCCATTTTCTAATCAGCAGAGAGGAGCTGCAATCTTTAGACATCCTAATCTTGACCACATGGATAAAGGATACAAAATCTGGTTCAGAATGGTGTTACCTGACTGAAATGTTAAATCAGAAAAAGCAGTCATGATTTGGTGTGTCATAAGAAAAACAACAATAAAAACCAAAGAGCTACTTAAATGGTAGTTAGGAAGATGTCTAAATTCATTTTAAACTTACGCAAGCATTGCAGAACACGATCTCATCAATACTGGTTGTACATTGTACATATAATAACACAAGTCATGATTTTAAAGACGGTACCAAGGCCTAAGAGTGAACATTCAAAGTGATAGAGACAGAAAGACATAAACATGCAAAGACCTGCTTGATTACTGACAGAACACAGTGGATGAGTTTGAGGATGGACAGATCTCTTCCGTACCCCTTTTCTTTCAAGAGGGGATTCAGACCTTTCAGTATGTCTGTCAACAGTATCCTTCAACACCTCGGTGCCCCCACAACCCACCCCTCACTTCAGTCTCCAATGCTGGCTCCCCTCATGAGAGAAATTATAATTGTGAGGCGGGATGGCATTGTAAGGCTTTATTTTAGCAGGCATATGTAAGAACATTTTGCTCTGGTTTGTTGCCTGTAAGTTTGAAAAAGCTCAACAAAAATCTAGCATTTTGTATGAGAAGCTACATTAATGGTAGCCCAAAGGTATTTCAATTTCAAGTTGTCAGTGTAGGTTATTACAAAAAAAAATCAAGTGGTACAAATAATTGTTTACTTTTCCGGAAGTCTCAAACAGCCTCTTGGTATCAAGTGAGTGTTTGACAACGTTCAAAAGAATGCAAGAATCGAGTATGTGTAGACAGAGTAAGAGAAGGATGTAAAGTACTTTTTTGCCTGCTCATCAGCGTATTTGAAGGGGTAGTTGGCTAGCGTCGCTTTATAACCTGTGTTCTTCACCATGTTGTTCCACGTAACCAGTCGTTGGCCAATGGCTGTCCCTCGTGGCTCAAAACCCTTTTTGGAAGAGAGAAAGCAACAGTAAGCTAATGCACTGAGGATCGAAGTGAGTTACTCAGCACGTTTACATGATGTTAGAGAAAATCGATTATTGTGTTAGTCTGGCTAAAACCAGACATTTAAAATACATGTAACCATGTTAGTCTGACTGAAATCGCACGAAATCGAATTTCTCAAAGTCAGGCTTACACACCCAGATAATGCGATCGGAAGTCAAATTACTCCTGCATGTTTACGCCACAACCAGACTTGGACTGGCCTCAGCAATCTGTACATGATCGATAATACCCACGGCATCTTTGACCCGGAATTCAAACAGTATAAATTTGTAGAAGAAAGCCAGTACAAAGACAAAAATTCCGTAAGCACGAGGGGAAAGCGTCCATCGAATTTGTACCAAAGTAAAGTAAAGTAAATAGTGTGTGCAGCACTGTAAAGTTGTCCATGTTTTCACAGTTTGACAAGGATTTCGTTAGCTGCTAGCTAACTTGTTTTTAGCTTGCTTGGCAGCCAGAAGAAGGTCAAATAGCAACCAGCTTAACGAGGCATACTGCTGCCTACCGCAGCGGAGTCGGACAATAAATCCATTCTCCCTCAGCGCATGTATATTGACAAGGACAGTAGTCCACTTAAAAGGCTTAATCGAGCTGTAACCTTAGCTTGACTTAACTGTGCATGTAAAGGTACTGACTGTCTTGCTTAGTTGTCATACTTTAGCTATCTGCTTAAATTGAAACTTTGATGCTTCACTTCCAAACACTGCACTGTTCAACCCTGTATCAGCTAACAGAAGTGTACCAGTTAAGCAGTCACACATATCTGCAACTGGATCACTTTCCAATTAAGCTGCGTTATCAACATGCTGCTGCTAACATAACCAGAACCACACCTACTCAGTATCGAAGGAAAATCAAATAGTTCTGATATGATAATTACTGCAGAATAGTCTCAAAGTGCTTGTATTCTTTAGCGCAGTGGAAAATCTCTCTGTCTAGTAAAACTTGACTTCTGTTTAAGTACACTTGTAATTTTAAACAACCTTTGGACTGAAGCCATTTTGTTTTCCTCTGTAACTACACTGACCACACATTCGCAGTATTTAGGTCTCTTTGTGTCATAGGAGGGCTAAAGATATTTATCCATGAAGGGGAGCACTGTGGATTTATACTCACCAGCAGTGGGTCAGAGAAATCAGGAAGGTCAGGCACCAGGATGCCCACTAGGGCACACACCACAATGAGAACTGTGCACACCCCCAGCACCACCACCGGCCAATCTGCTATCAGCTCGGCATAGCTGAGGGAAAAAAAAAAGTTTTAAATGGGTGAACTCAGTGATGACATTACAAGACCTGTGACAACAACTTCCTTAAAAAATTTTGTGATTAAAAGGATGGTTAATTTCAAAACAGGATATGCCTCCAATTATACACAGAGAAACAAAGACAAGTGTTCATGTGACGAATCACTACACTGCAAAAGGCTGAAATAGATATGCTTGGTTTATGCAGATTCCTATTAAGTTAGCCAGTCAATTAGAACCCATGAGGACCTGATGGCTCATGATCACCATTCAGCTGATAACATACTGAATGGAAACAAGAATGAACTGGAATAGCATGACATGGAACAGAAAGAGTAAGGTACCTTATTTGGCAACTGATGTTTTGTTTCTATGAGAAGGATATTTGTTTTCCATAGTATGATATAGTTAAAAAAGAAAAAAGGGTTAGGACTAGTTATGTTGTTCATTTTTTTATTTCATCCTAAACCCTTTCAAACATGGAGCAGTAATACACACATAACAGAGTTTTCTTTTTTCCACCTATGTATTCTCGATATATTTACTTTTTGTTTGCCCTTTTATTATTGTACCCTGTCCAAAAAAACAGAGAAAACTGGGAGACAATTTGGGGAGAAAAGGATGAACTTATCTAAAGTAGCAACATTTGAAGGAAAAAGGGGGACATGAGAGGGACATGGAAAACATCAAATGCCGTCGACTCCTTTTAAGCTTTGCTTGAGGCATTTGCTTGATTGGAAATAGTTTTCCAAGCTTTCCCCTGTCTTGCTGTGTACATCGAGAGTATTCATCCCTAGGCAACACTCACAACACTTGTGACTTTGCCTCTAAACATTTTTATGAAAGAAGCCCTGAAAAAGTCTCAATCCTCTCTCAAACAGTCTTCTGGATTAAGTTTGACACAGCAGAGAGCAGAGCAGTGTGATGGAAAAATGAGGAGATTAAAGCTGCTGGTGAACACAGTCCAGGTACAGACAGAGAGAGAGAGATATGCACAACTCCCATCGATAACTTTCATGACTCACTACTGAGGAATGATGACTCCATGGGAGAAGTGATAGATGGATGAGAGGGAAAAAAAGGGAGGAGGACGAGGAGGACAGGGAGGAGAGAGCTTTGCAGTCCGGAGCATCAACACAGCAGAGGCTGTTTTTGGCATGTCTTACCTTTTGGGGAATCGAAAGGGCCTTGCAGGGCTGAAAACAAAAAGGAGATAAATCAAGTTTACTTTTTAAAGTCAAAGCTACAGCCCATTAAGAAAATACATGCAGAGACTTTTGAGCAAGAGTGGACATTTTCTTCATATCCCCTGTAGTTTTTTCCAGCTGCAGCAACCACCTGGGGTACCACTGAAAACATTCAAACTGACGTGGCCTTCAAAACCACTTGCCAGTGAACTTATCATGAGACTCTTTGCTCCTTTCCAAATCCCTTTCAGATGAGACAAACAAGCGTTCAGCAATTGTGTATGCGTTTCTACTATACATGTGACGCACACAGAACACTAAAGACGTATACAAAATGAAACCATTAATGCAGATTACAGGTTGACAAAGACACGAAAACTCCTGCCTGAACCAAAATAAGCCCCAAATTTTACCAATAACTTTTCAACATTTTTCAGTCTGATCTGAACCATCAATCTATATGAAAAATTGACAATCTCAAAAAAACCTGTTTAAACTGGTCTGATCAATAGAGAGCTCTAATACACAGTAGCTACTGTTACACACAAGACAGACATCAGTCAGACTTAATTTTCTTATTTATGGTATCCTGTAATATGTCCTCTGAACAGAAGGAAGTTTTGACCCATACACACTCACACACACCAACACACACTCAGAATCTATCTGGATTTCTCGTCAGCGCCTCCTGGGAGCGGTGGGGGAGCGTCCGGTATGCCGGGAGCAGCAAACGCTCTGGATTGAGGGGAAGAGGAGGGACGAAGAGGAAGTGGCAGAATCAGATATGACCACTTGATCACAGCAGGGCTGCGGGAGATAAATGATGCAGGCCAAAGGGGTCGGGGGGATATGACACGCGTGTGTATGTATGTGTGTCTGAAGAGAAGATGGAGGAAGGAGAGTGACAAAGTGCCAGAAGAAACTGTGAAGTCCTTGAATCTGAAAAAGTTTTCAATTCAATGGAATGTTGCAGCCACATGGTAACTTTAAAGTTGACGAGGAACTCACTGGAGAGAGAGTGTTGAGTCTTCACTTCAATGTAATGGCATTATAATAACCAAACAGATGATTCCCCCTAAAAAGAAGGGCACAGACAGCAGATAGGCTACGACTTGGATTAGACAGACATTTTCAGACAAATGCAGCCACCCAAAGTCATTTGCAAAGATGAATGGTCTCCTATAACAGCTGTAACTAAGAGCTAAGCACATTTTTAAGTGCACCACAGATTGTATTCACCATCACCACTGTCAAAAAAGTGCCCTTAATTTGCCTCCAAAATGGAGAGGAACAGGAAGTGAGTTCTGAGGTCAAATCCTCTGACATCAGTGCTGTGATTTAAGCAATGTGGCCGGAGGGGCCACGAGGTTGTCATTGTACTTTTGCCTGTTTTGCCATCAAAGTAAAATCTATGGAATGTTATAACTGGAGTTCATGGGAAGCACAAATGAACATGAGCTATTGGAGGGGGATTTTACTCCACAGGGGTGGGATGTGGGAAAGCTGTAAATTCCTTTTAAAGTTTCACGGGACACATTAATGTGACATCCAGATGTCAAGTGACACAGTCTGTACAAAGAGACACAAACAGGTAATTTTTTTGTAACACATATATGAAATGTCACTTAGCAAAGTTAGAGATTAGAGATGGTTCTTACTCATCCAGCTCTGGGAAAATACTCAATTATTCTTGATACTGAAATTATTCTCAAATATTCCTGCAGGGCTCGAGACTAACGCTGTCCCGTCGTCCCGGGGATTATAGAAAATGTGTTTGGGACGGTCAGAGAAATCTCTCGGGACACCTCCGGGACGATTCTCCATTTTTTTGTTTTTTTTTTAATGTGCAGTATATTCATACTGTCAGTATGATCACTCATGAAATGTTCCCGCCGGCTTCCCGCGGGGCCGCAGCACCGGTCCATCACTCATCAGTGAGGATTCATCATCACAGTACAGCACCGTGTTGCCGTGGTTAAATCCAGAATCCACCCTGGGTGGCAGCGCTGCTGCTTCGCTCTCAACAAGCTCCAGTCAGCCCGAGTCAGAGGAAAGGATGCAGCTAATCTAAATGGAGTAAACGTCGTTTATATTTTGTTTTTTATCCACTTAAGATCACTAAAATGACACTGTTGACGAGGGTGGCTAACGCTAGAAGGTTACAGGAGAGCTAGTTAGCTGTTACGCTAGTTGTTTGTGAGTTAGCTGGTGGCCAACTGGTATTTTAAGTTAATGGTGTAACATTACTACCGCATGAAAGGCAATTAATCTCTGGGACGGTTCGCATTCACTTTGGGACAGTTAAAATTGTTTTTCGGGACGGTGATGAAAAAAGTTAGTCTGGAGCCCTGATTCCTGATTTCTTCTATCAGGTGGACGATCCCATAAACTTAAAAAAGTGGCCTTTAACCTTCTTTAAACCAACAATGCATAATGAAAACCACATTTTCCCAGCCCTGCTTTGAACTACTAGCCAAGGGAAAATTCTGTATTACTAATGTGATTCTTTTCACTGCGCTTGCTCTCTTTTTTTTTTTCCATCTATGGCCTTGACGCAGACCTCAGAACACAGATATGGCCCAAGACGAGTTATTGGAAATAGTTGGAATGGATTCATAAAACTGCTTTCAGGCATATCTATTTGTCTACTGAAGGTCTGTTTTGAATTTTGGTCTGCAGCATTTCAATCTGAATCTATCAGCCAGTTGGAAAGATGAGTAGCATACCTCAGCCAGCCATTTGGCCCCAGAACTTTATACGATAAAGATGAGACAGATAAAGAAACCATCACGCCAATAGCAATAATTTATCCTGCTCCAATAAAACTCAGGTGACCTTTTCGTAGGAATTTTATGCTCAATTTTATGACCTTATGCTCAAGAAAATAAATAAAGATAAATGAAAAGGGTAACATCCAGAGGGGTGGTGGTGATGTGGTTGGTGGTTAGCACAGTGAGAGGTAGTGTTGACTGACGGTCAAAGAGGCTCTAAATTCAGCAGGATGACAACCCACCGCGTCTGGTTTCCTCCCCAACTCTCTGATCATAGAGGCTCATGACACCTCTAAGGCAAATTTAAAATGCATACTCTCTCGGCCTCTACATCAATCTTTTTATCTTCTCACTCACTCTCACTCTCTTTCTTCCCCTGACTTCTGCTCTCTCTCTTATTTTCATTCCCTTTCCCCAGCCCCGAGTAACCTTTCCGTGTTATTTTATTTACCAGAGGGAGAGTGTTTCTGGATCACTGGGCTAATTAATAAGGCAAACACAGACCACCAGCCACTCACTCAGCACTGTGCTGACAGAAGGGAGAAACAGAGAGGTACTGGACTGTGTGTGTGTGAGTGTGAGAGAGTAAGGGTAAGCTGTGTGTACGAATATGTCTGCTTAGGGGACCTACACACTGCAATTTTCACTATCCCAGATGAAAGCGTATGAAGGCGAGAAATATGTGCTGAAGTTTTTGGTAGGTGATTCATAATGGTACGAGACTGAACTGCATGAAAACAGCCATGGTTAATTTAGACCTTTAAGGTCAGAGCATGCTTAAAATGACCTGTACAAAGTGCTGCCTGACCACATTCAAAGAGTTTGTAACATTTCTGTGTGGCTACAGATTAAGAGGAGCGAGATGTGATTAAATCAGGAAGTGGGAATACTTGTGGACACTCTCAGAGAGCCTCTTCTTCTGCCTCTTCTCCAAAGCATTTACACTGTTGCACTTGTGTATAAACTGGCCAGTTGGTGCATGGAGACAGGATGGTCGTTGGGCTGTCAGTTTCTAAATGTAAGAGAAACTGTTGAAAGCTGTCTCCTAATTCCAGTGTTGGAGAGGTGTGGGTGGATGGTACAAGGACCTGCACAATGATCAGCACGAGTTTTATTTCAAGCATACTGATGCCTTTAGGGACAATGACAACTGTCAAAATTTTGACAGTGTTCGAACTAAAAACATTTTTGTGGAATTCTGGAAAAGAAGAAATGCCAGAAATGCTAGAGCTATGGCAAACACAAGTTTTGTTGTTTTGTTGCATTTCATAACATTGATGGCTTGCATTTTTTGTTTATATGTGGTGTAGTGCTATGATTAGCCAGGCATTCATCACACAATCTGGGATGCAAAAATGAAGACCTGGCCTGATATTGTAAAGTTGGACACAGTTTGTAACCGAAATTTGAACACAGTGTGACAAGCTTTAGACCGGCAAAACCACAGAGTGTAAGGATCTTACGTGTTTGTGAGCAAGCTTATTGGTGAGAGAAGTCTCTATGGGAGAGAAACATGACTAATAGGTACAGAATATTATTTGTAGGTTTGCAGAAAACATTGTCCTTAAATCATTCTGTCTCATTTTGTTTTTGAAATTTAATATTTTTTCTTAAACATATGAAAAAAATCTTCCAAGTTTTAGGTTTTCCCCAAAGTCAAGACCTTTTAGAAGTTGTTTGAATTACTTACACTCTACACAAGATTCTGGGAAGGAGATATTTCTAATCAGAGTAAATCTTATTATTTTTGCCCAAGACAGTGCATGAATGTTTGCATGTGTGTGTTAATGTACAGGAGTGTGTATGTGTACCAGAGAGGGTTTAGGGTGAGGGTTCAGAGGCAGGGGGGTTAACTGTCAACAGACGAGTGTGTAAATATTTCATGAACAAGGCTTTCAAGTCGGGGCAAGAGCAATTAGTGTCAACCGTCAGGCTGCTGGGCCCGCCTCGCCCTGATTAGTGCCTCACTGGAACGTTGCACACAATTAGAGGCTCGACCTAGCCATGAAATAGGTCTAGGCGACCAGCGCTCCCGTCCAAATGACATCATGAGACTAGTTGGGCAGAAAAACACTGCACTGCTGCCTTGTAAGTAAGCCTGTGGGTGTATATTAGTACAAAGAAACTTAAGCAGAATACGGGGGGTGGGGGGGTGGGGGGTTTAACACTCCCCAAAGTCAGCCTAAGTGTATGCTAGGATGACATTAACAAGACTGTAAATACCAACTAGGCCCATGGGGGTTAAAGAATAAAATAACATCAGTGTTAACAGTCGGTGAAGTTGTAACATTTAAAAAAAAAAAAAATCTAATGTTAGAAAAAGAACCGTTTACATTTGCCTTATTCACATGCAGGCAATAGGTTATAAATAGGGCCTTTTAGTAGCATTAGACAAGTCGGTTTTGTCTGACAAAAAGTCCTGAAAATAATTGGAGATTAAATTTGAGGAGCAGTGTTTGGTAAAGTGGTAAAATCCAGCAGTGTTAACACTTTCTATATATATATATATATGTCGATAAATAAGAGAAATATCTAACAGGAGTGTAAACTTTGTGCATCCGTATGTTTTAAATATTATCTGCAATACATCTTTGAGTTCTAATCTTAAAAACAAGACAACAGAAAAATCAAAATACAATTTTTAAAAGCAGAAACCAAAATCTGAAGGTCAGTCTCGCATTAAAACCAGGGACAGTGAGTTATAGGACGGGTAGATGTTCTGGGGTATATTAGCCTCAGCAGTAACACACTGCGATTCACAGGGCATCATGTTTCTGACAGGCCTTTTAATAAACACTGGAACAGGCCTGTGCTGTTCAAACACAAAGTTTAAAAGGAGGTCAGCTGGGGACACTCTCCTCTTATTATTACATGAGAGAAATCAGAAAACCAGAGACATGAGACATTTCATAGCAACAGAAGTGTAGTCACACACTTGAATTGAACTTCTGTTGTGTCTATTGTATTATATAACTGGCATTACGAATGAATATGGCAACATTTAATATGTCTGCCATATCTAGAGGTTACATGATACAATGGAAGCAAACCATGAGTTTCTAAATGTTTTCATATTAATATACGTGTCAATAGTGTGGGTTGTATCAGCTATGTACTGCTGGACAACAATGGCTAACTACAACTGAAAAGCATCTTCTGTGTGGATTGATGATCATGAGAGCACACATTTATCAGCATTTTGTTTGGCTGGCAAACCTTTTAAAATTCTGTCATTGTGATGACTCCGTAAGGAATTCCACTACTGCAGGGTTTTATGCACTTGTCTATTTTCTTTAGTTCATCAGGATTTCCTCTACCTTCCAGAGGAAAAATGTTAAAACTTGAAACTTGTTTGTCGTATGAGAGCAAAATATCACCCCAAAACATTAAGGGAGCCATGCAAAACATCTTCCCTCTAAGACCTTTGTGCATTTTGTGGTAAACAACATTTCATCTATTTTTTTTTTTTTTTCTAATTATTATCTTGGGATAATTTCAGCAACACTGGGCCATCAGGTAAAATGGGCCATTTCAGTTAACAGCCACTGACAACAAGTGTTCTAAAATTGTTGCTATGACTGTACTTGACATGTAGCAATTGATCTGGTTGGTCTATGATTGCTATGGTGAGCGGGGCAATGCCTCATATAGAGGTGAGGTGAGTGGTCTGACAAATCAAATCTTACTTGTCAATGATAAGTTTGATAAATTAATTAAAAAAAACAAATGTACAACTATGAATAATGATGTATAATACTTGTCATGATGACCTCCATCAAATATAATGCTGATATTTTGCTAAAGAAACTTAATTTTTATGAAAAAACATTTTTTGTTGGTGGCCCAACTTACCTTAATGTGTTAAGGTAAACTGACATAAGCAGAGCTGTTGTGTGCACACCCACCTGTTGAGGCCAGGTGCCGGATAAAACCACATGTAATGGCAAGAAGAAAAAGAATATCTGCACAGTGGAGTACAGCTCCCACTATTTAATAGAATGCACAAAGCAACGTTTCAGCCCAGAAGGGTCTTCATCAGGCAAATGGCAAATTTTTCTCCTTACCTCAATTAGGCCATGCATTTAAGCCGAAATGAGCCACCTTCTGAGTTGACCTTTAGCAGATCTTTTGATGGTTTCTCTAATTAAAAAGAATTAATATTAATACATTATTATATATTTTGTACATATGACATACTTCTTTTCAAATTTTCACTTCTAATTGTGTGTGTGTTGGCCCTGGTCAAAAAAACAAACAAACAAAAAAACCCCAAACATACCAAAAAAAAAAAAAAAAAAAAACTGACTTCAGAGTATTGTGAAGGTGTGATGCAAAGTGGCAGGAACTGCTTTAAATGATCTTTCCCAACTTTGTACGTTGAGGGTTTGAAGGAAGGCCCAGTCAGTTCTTGGGGACCTCGGCCACGCCCTGGCAGAGGAGTTTAAGTTGCCGCAGATACAGACTGCCTAAATGCAGGTCAAATAGATTTAATTTTTTTTTGTCACTGCTGCTGTTGTTGTTTCAAATGAATGACCTGTATTGATTTGTAGTATGTTGACTGTACGTCATTAAAAATCGCTTTGTTTATTGTGTTCATTGAGTTCATTGCTGTTTATTTGTGTGCTTGCTGCTGGCTGTTGTGGACAAGTGCCCCTCAGGGATAATAGAGATAACCTTAACCTTAACCAGGGCGCATCACTGAATGTTTTAAATCTGGTTCAGCAATGTGAAGCACTTTTAAAAGTTCTGCATAAATGAAATTTATTAATATTTTTAAATGTTACTACTGTACTATAATAATTCTGGCAATTAATTATTGAAGACTGGACTAATCCTGTGACTACCTCTGACCTTCCAATAATGCACACACGCATTTTACACATAGCACCTTTAATACTGTAGCCATGTGTGTGATCAACACAACTTTCTTTTCCAGGGCAATATATAGTCTATAACTGATGGCAAGTGCCAGCAGGGATCTCCATTTCACATGAATGAATGTGCCTGGCTAGGAAGTCTGAATCTAGAAATCTGTCTGAACCTGCCAACCTCACACTGCATGGTTCACGGTTCAGTGCAGATGTAAGCGAACCAACTTGAAGCGCGGCCACAGAGAACAGCCAAGTTTCCTAGAGGACCTCCAGCGGTGGAACCAAAGGTTTTCACCTGCTGCTGCACCAGATACCTAACAACTGTCTTCCACAGACATCTGTTCACACTGCCGGTGAAAAAAAGAAGTCAGACAGATACGAAGACAATGATCATGGAGTACAACTCATGATGAAACATGTGAAGGAAACCTAAACCAAATAACACAGACAACAGTCCACAGAGACATTTGGCTTAATCCATAACAGAACCCCACCTCTCCAAAAATAAAGCACATCCATTTTAAACTGGGAGGGGAAACTTGGAAGTTGCTCCTGCACAGTGAATTCCCCTTTAAAAGCAAATGCACTTTATTAAAACAAGATGAGTCTCTTAACAAAAGGGTTAGTGTGAACAGAGTATTTCATGCTTTCAAAGAGAAGGATGCCTGTCTGGACAAAGGCAACATTTCTCATTAAGAGATTACTTAGCAAAAGCTGGGGAACAGGTAAAAATTAACTGAAAGACATTGCAGTAAATCTTTTAATATACGTGATAATGGAGCTAAAATTATAACATATAGATGCTGCCTGTAGCTTCACTCTGGCTGTTTGACATAACTATGATTAGAAAAAGGAAAGAAAGGAAAAGGTATTGTCAAGATTGTTTTATAGATGGATAATTTAACACTCTGTACCACTTTCCTACCTCACTGCACCACCACACCATTGATGCATTAACCTCTCTGATTTTTTTGTTACACCTTTGTGTCTAACCCCGGGCCATTTCAGGACACAAGAGCTGCATCGTCACCATTTGTTCTCTAATTTTTCTTCTTAAAGGGCATCTCCAGTCATAATCAATGTTTGCCTCATAAATCAAGTCACCTATGATCAGTTCGTCTCATACCATC
>JAPQLA010000010.1:3565471-3586947 GCA_029822935.1 Naso vlamingii
ATATATATATATATATATATATATATATATATATATATATATGTGTGTGTGTGTGTGTGTGTGTGTGTGTGTGTGCAGAGTTAATGACACATTAACTCAAATTAATTTTAATGCGGTTAATTGTTGTTTAATTGTTAATTTAAGTTAAGTTACAGTGAGCTAAAAATAGACTCAACAGCTAAAATCATGTTACAAACTAAGACACCACTTAATTACCCTGACCTACTTAACGTTACTCCTTCTCCATCGTCTCTCCATCAGAGTTTGTCCTGCAGGTTCAGCTTCACCAACACAACAGTTAGCAAGCTTAATAATTTTAATAGTTTGTTTGCTCACCAACATCATTAATATTCGCATCCAGTAATGATGAACTCTGACCAGCATGTCAGCATTTCTGTCCACAGTCATCATGCAGAGCATGGCTAATTCGCACATAAGCTATTTAAGGTTTCTGAGCACAGAGTGCTCAATCAAATACATATCACAGTATTTTTTGTTGATATGGATTTCTGCAATAATAATACAAAACATACATTTGCATTAAGCAAGCATATTTTACCACTGTCATGTTGGTAAGAGTATTGAAAACTAGACAAATATCCCTTAAAGGTACATTTAGAACTGACAATTTAAAAAGGTGTGATTAATTTGCGATTAATTGCGATTAAATATTTTAATTGATAATATTTTAATCGACATTTTAATTGATTGACAGCACACACACATATATATATATACATATACATACATATACATATATATATCACACACACACACACACACACACACATATATATGAGATCACACATATATGAGATCATCAAAAAGCCCCAGCAGGTCTTGTTTGGGCCACACAACTCTTAAGTCCTTGCAAACAGCTTGAAATATAGAGCACACAGATCACTTTCAGACAATCCTCGCTGGTTGAGGCTTGCAGCTGTCTAACAAAGAGTAAGAGATGAAGTGAGCGAGACAAAAAGAATAAAGCTGTATTCAGACCAAATCAGGTGATCCGGCGAAAGGCTGCAGGGCTGTCCACTGGTGGGAGTGTCACTTAACTGACTTAACAGGACCCATTGTGTGACATCAAGTTGTTTACTGTATTCCTTCCCTAACACAAGGGGAAGCAATACAGCAGGGATACAGTGTGGTCGATCACTGGAAAACGGCACCTTTACGTGATTGCTGCCACAGTGTAACGCAGGGTTGCGTTTCTAATAAAGCTGAGCTGGTTTCACCTTTTCTTGCCACAGCCAGCTGCGCTTCGGACCACTGCAGCCAAAAATGAATAAGAAAACTCGTGTTTTTCACCAGATCACTTGATTTGTTCTGAATGCAGGCTAAAAGAAAAGACGAATCAGGTCCTTGACAAAAACAGCAAAGAAATGACAGATGAAGATTACTTACTGGTCATGATGCTCAGAACTGAGCAGACTTACATGGCCCAACAAAAAGACATATTCAACTGATAAAAAGTTGCTCAATTACATGTGATAAACTGCCCCCCACTCATGTTTTCATACAGTTTTTCCCAACCTGTCGTAGCAACCAAAGCACCTGGCGCCTACAAACACTACAAAATTCAAACTTGCTCAAGATAATAAAAGCTGACCTTTCCTGAGACAGCGTCAGAGGGAGGGAGAGAGAGGAATTCTTGCTATCTGACAAGGCATGAATCTAAACCGAACTTGTGGTTGCCATAAACAACAAGAGCTGTTGCAAGAGGCTCCAGGAGAGTGGAGTGTGAGCTGGGGAAAGGTTAAATACGAGACATGACCCTGGATGGTTGAGTGTCAGTGAGCTGTTTGGTGGCTGTTGCAGGGTCACCGGTGTAGCTCGAGGCAGGTTAGTTGAACCTTAGGTGCCCTAAAGCTGCAAAATGTTCTGTGTTAGGCTTACTCTCTCCTGGCACAGTTATCAATGAGGACTGCATTTACCGTAAGTGTGCACTTAAAGCCTCAGTAAAGCCTTAAAAAGTTAAGCTACAGTCTAAGTGCACACTTAACTCCAGATCAAAACCTGACAGCATGCTTGTGGCTTTTATTCAAGGCAGTGACTGAAAACCAACATTATCATTTATTTGTGGATACTAAAATTTAATAAGCACTCTTGTTATTCTACCAACCACATGATTTTTAACAAACATCCTTAAATGTTACAAGAAAAAAAAACAATCATAAAAGCTACAATCCAATCTAACACACATTCACTGGTACAAATTCTCGAAAAAAGTGGCCACAGCACAGGAGGAATGGGGTTCAGTATTTCCCCTGCGCTGTGGCTTAAAGGCTTTCACCAGAAGCCTTTAAACCTGCTGGCACACACTGAGCTGACCCTGGCCAAACAGCTGACATCCCAAGGACACACTGTTTCTGTCTGATCTTAAATAATACACATAAAATGGCTGTGAGAGATAATCTTACAGTGGAGACACAGACATGGTCTTAATACTTTAAACAGACCCAGAGAGAAGAAAAAACGATGGACAGTTGAATCTGGTTTTAAACCACTCAACAGAAACTGCTGAGTCGTGCCTTGTCATTTCTAAAGATTTGGTTTTTTTTCATACATGGATAAGAACCCAAAGGCTTTTGAACGTTCTCAAAATAGAAACATTAGGAAACAAAGTACGGGATAATTTCAGTGAATGGATTAATGTTTTGTGAAGCTGAGAACAGGGGCATAAAAATCCCCTGTTGTGAAACTCACATAAAAGGTCTCCCCAAAGAGCTAATGTTACGACTTATTAGTGTGTGAGAGAGTGTGTTAGACGTAAATGTGCTGTGATCACAGACGTAATCCCTGGGCTAATCTGGCAGATCACAGCCCTGAGGCAGATCAAACTGATATCTGACACCATCTTGTCTGACTCCATACCCTCCAGTTACTGGGGTATTAGCAAAATAAGTATCCTGGTTTATGTCCATGCGTGAGCATACGTGCATGTGTGTGGAAGTTATATTTAACTACCAACTTCAGGAGCTTTCAATACATGGGCGGAAGACTAAAGGAAAATGGAGACAAGGTCTGAGGGTTTTTGTTAACGTCTGGGTTCAGGGCAAAACTACACAGCTGAGACAGGTATATCGTTTCCTTTGACTTATCTCACCATCTGACACACACACACACACACACATACACAGAGGAAAGGGGGGAAGCTGGGGATGCGGTCTTGGAGTAAAACCCCAGTCCTGTAATTCAAACTTGTCATCGCTGAACAAGAGGGACCTGTTTGGTAAATAAGAGAGTGGTTCAACAGTAGAGATGCAAACGTCCCACGCCACATCTGCTCTCCATTCTGCTGTGGAACGAGAGACCGAGGAGGGAGGGACAGAGAGGGGGGAGAAAGACATGAAAAGAGAAAGTGCTAATAGAGTGAGAGATAAACTGCGAAAGGAAAAAAAAAAGAAAGTAGCAAAGAGAGGGGAGGAAAAAAATGAGACCCACAGATGCTGGCGAATGCATCTAAATGCCTGCAACACAATCCTGTTTGGCTGCTCTCTGCCCACCCAGGGTTTAGTTTGTGTACACCAGGTTTGGTTGCATGTTCTCTGGCTGTGGCTACACAAACCTAATTTTTCTACGCCACCTACAGCGTCCCTTTTTCTAATGAGAATTATCAGTGAGGATTTAATTTAATTTCAGTTAAGGAAAATTCCACATGGAGAAGTGCTGAGAAATAAAGTCTCATGTAAATCAGACTCCCCACAACGAGCTGTTGCTGCAAAAAGGAGCTGACATGAGTAAATAATTACTTCTGCAACGTTTTCACCTCCTGCCTACCCTTCTCTGTGGAGATGGTAAATATAGGATTATGCAAATGAGCATGCAAGGTATTAAATGGTTCCAGTTTCAAATGCGGTGGGAGGCCTGTGGTTTGGGAGTAAAAGGGAAAGAACCAACTCACTATATATGGATCACTTGAGGAAAGAAAAAGAAGTTTGCCAACAAATGAATTCAATGCCAACAGTCTCCTTCAACTGGAGAAGGCATGGTTTCCATGTGTGTTTATATACCCAAGTGTGCTTGCATGCATTTTTCATTTAATGAGAAAAAAACTTGAAAAATTCCTGTCATCTTGTGGATAAACTTTGCTTTGGCCGTTTGTATCCCAACAGCCAGGAGGGTCTGGCAAATACAAGCCATATAAAACTGTATATATCACTACAAAAAGCACAAAAACAAGGAACAATATTTTTCTGAACTGACACCAGCGTCCTCAAAGATGTCAACTAAAGAACAAAACCTGAGTTACTCTGTCACAGTCAGATGATTCATCTCCATCTCCATATTTCTCCTATATTTAAACAAGTGAGAGATTTCAGGTTATTTAAACTGCAGGTAAGAGACCCACTAACTCTCACAGTTTAGACACACCGCATGTGTGTGGACCTGAAAATTATCGGCTTGAGAGGACAATTCAGGCCTACAAAACATCTGAAGTGTGTTAAGATATGAGTTTGTTGCAATACCTTCACTCTGAACGAGACTGCAAGGCTCATTATAGCTTTTACTTTCTTAAATGGAGAATAATGGATGATTTTGGCAACATTTGTTTGGGAAAGAGCAGTTGCCTGTGTGTTCTTTTTTACCTACTGCTGCAAGAGACTGCTTTTCAGTTGAAAGGGTAATAACTCAGTATCATATAGGGCTGGGCGATATATTGAATATATGTGATATCCCGAGATTTGTTCCACGTGTAGTGTAGTGAGCGGCTATATCACGAACATTGAGTATAAATTGTCACCTAAATGTTTTCAGCCATCAGCCTGTAATTGGCTCTGGAGTTTCGCGTCTCTCGCTCTAATGCTCTCTCACAGCATACAGCTCACTCTCCCACCCATCCAGAAACTCTCCTGGCACATGCGTGTTTTGCATCAGTAGCAGAGGGAAGAGAGGCCAGAGACAGTGCAGAGTGTTGCTGCTGCTAACTCCGTGTTTACTTATTCATCGTTAAGCTTTCCTTCCCAGTGCAGCGCCTCGTTTCTGCTGTTCACTTTACTGCTGCTGTGCAGCACAATTCCTCCGTTTTCAGACTAACAAAGGATGATCTTATTTTATCGTGTAAGGGGAGGTAACTAACGTTACAGAGCTCATAATGCAAACACCCAAAGTTATGTTAACTACGCTAGTGGGCTAATAGCGTTAAGTCGTCAGTCCGTTAATTGTGTTGGTACTTTGTGAAATAAATGTGTAGGAGGATCAGGATACCGTCGCCTGTCATTTTCTAAAAAAATATTTGCAGCTGTGACCTCAGCGTGTGTCGTGTGTGAGAGAGAAGGGGGAGAGATGTAACAGAAAGTAAACTTCTGTGACAGCGCTGAGTATGAGCTTAATCACCACGACAGGCTCACTTACCAACTAATGTTACAGAGTGACTTTTTCTACTTACTGAATGCTTCTCTAACTGTTTTGACCGGTAAAAAGGGGAGCGGGAGGGGCAGTTTTCCCCCCTTTTTGAATGCAAAGTAATTTTTTTTAAAAATCCAATAGAAACCACTAATGAATATACTATAAACAGGAATGTTTTAATGTAGAAAAATGTTAAAGGGACTACTTGAACCATCATACTGGTATCATTTAATGCATCAAAAGGTTTGAATAACACATTAATGAAGTGCTTTAGAGAAGATTTTAAAATATTGAGATATATATCCTGTATCAAGGTATAACCTCAAAATATCAAGGTACTGTTTATAGGCCATATTACTCAGCCCTAGTATCATACATCATTTTTTGAGTAAAAACAGATATGTGTAGGTATCACATTTGAGTATTAGATGTAACAAAAGCTGGCGTATACTCTTGGTCTTGGATATTTGATTGCCAGCTGTGACAGTGGGTATACCGTTTTCACCTTGTCAGTCTTCCTGTTTGTGTGTGCAGTCATGAGAGCCAGGTTTCACTTATCTTCTTTTTGTTTAAAAAAAGAAAGGGGTTGTGTCCCCTTTAACCATTATTTTCACATCACGACTAGCCTCAATGTAAAAAAAAAAGTGTTGGTAAAATATTATTCCTGTATGCATCCTTACAGCTGGAACCACCTCCTACTACATTCTTGGCCTATCATGAAACATGGATGTGACATAGCAAACATGGGGGCAGAGGGAGGGGGCAATAGGAGGGCTAGGAGAGAGCCTCAGTTGCCCCCACAGGGAAGATGTTTTGGGTTTATAAATATATACTGACCCACATACATACAAGCAAACACACAGTAAAGCAACAAATGTGTACACTTGGTGGAGATATAATATGGTCTGGAGGACACAGACAAGTATGTAAACAAGTATGTAAGAACTTGAATACTAACAGAAAAACTCAAAACATACTTATGGACCTGCACTAAGACAAAAATTGTATTTTCGACTATTTAGCAGCCAAACTAGTTTACCAAATTAGATGATCAATACCATCATGCTAATGCAAAGTAGACTATGTTTGGCAAACAGATACAAACGCTTTCGAATAAACTGAGATCTCATAAAAAGACAAAAAGCATTTCCCTCCCCGTTACCTGATTCCAGGAGTCTGGTTCTGGAGGTGCGCCTGCCACCGCTGGTGATGATGGTGATGGAGACAGAGAGGGGAGGATGGGTGAGGTGGATGTGGGTGAGGGTATGTGCAGGCGGAGAGGCAGCACGGACAGCATGTAATAGTTCCAGGGTGGGGGATGGAGCCAGGCCCTGGGCCTGTGCTGGGATTCTGGAAGAGTGGGCACTCCTGCTGTCCGCAGGGGCAGCACAGGGTGGAGTGGAAGTGACAGCGTTGGCAGCAGAGTGGCGGGGCCTGGAGAGGAGGGGAGGAAGAGGATGGGGAGAGGGTGGAGGGAAGGTGGCACTTGGCCAGCCTCTGGGAGTCTGTGGCCGTGGGGGAAGAAGATGCAGCAGAAGATTGAGAAAGGTCTCTCAGAGAGCCATTCAGTTTGACCACACCCCCATTTTGGGTCGGCCTGTTCGCGCTCCGGACAATGTGCGAGTTATGGTGCTTCTGATGAACTTTACACACTGCATCTTTTTCCATGACATCTTCGTCTTCATCTACCGTAGGGCAGTCACCACTCGAGGCAGCTGTGAGAGGGTCCTGGCCATTGCTAACTGGTGTGCTGCTGCTTGAAGGGGGATTTCCATTGGCACTGAGAAGATGGTGGCTTCCACTGCTGAGGGCCAGAGGGTCACCACTGGCATCGCTCAGGGCCATGGTCCTCTCACAGCAGGCCTGGCAAGGACACTGTCACTCCTCTGAGGGGCAAGATGAAAACAGACACATACAGAAAAAAGTATGATAAATCTGAGGCAAAGCACTGTGACTGTGTGTCTAAAGTGATACGAAAACATAAACTGATATTCCTTCCTTTTTTTTTTTAGGAATGGCTCAGACTTATTAATTTATATCTTAAATTAACATATTTTCTACACATTTTCATCTCTACAAAAGGCAGTGGTTGTAAGTGCTTTTTGATTTGGTGAATAATTACATAAGCAACATGAACATTTTGCCAAGTTTGTTGTGAATTCTTTTTTCATTATCACCCAGAGAGTAAGGTTAGCTAGCTGGAACAATAACCACTGAGGCATTAACCCTGAAATGACAAAAAGAACTCTTATTGCAGTCTGTTCCTTTCCTCAAACCCCTTGTGCTGGATGGTGAAGCTGAGACACTCTACTGCTGGAAATATAACCCCTTTTCACACAGCCTAATCGAGGTGGGAATACTGCCCTGTAATTCACCACTCTTTATAAAGGATGCAAAGGCCTGATGGTAGTTAGGGTTGGGCGATATAGTAAAATTTTTCAACCCAACACTGGCAATCTCTGGCGATTGCAGATATATTCACGCAGGTGTGTGCCAGCACATGCAGTGTGTAGTCACCACTGTTTATACAAGTGTCAAATCATGTGGTTTTTCTCCCACCAGACGACGCTTTTTGCCAGCGCTGAGAAACGCGCAGTGATGAAGTGGATTTGTGCCTGAAAATATGGATACTAAATGCTGCACTTTATCTAACAGTTTTTGGACTTGCATGTAAGCATTGCCTATAATTCTTCTTCTCAGCTCTTCAGCACAAGTGGCGCAGCTGCACTGTTGGTCAAATTGCTCAGGCATATCGCACACAGAGCTCCACTCCACAGACAGTCTGCTGATAAATAAAAGCATTTATTTTGATAGATGAGTCATGTTACTTAAAGAAGCTGGAACCAGCAATTTCTACATCTTAGCTTTAATAAAAGACAAACAATTTGACAAATCAACAGATGACAGCATTTCTATGTGCAAGAGTCACTAACTGAGACGCTTTGATTGTTTCTTTGAAATTCCAAAGTCAAGACCAGAGTAACTAGATGCAGATAAACCATACTGGATTGAATATTATTTTTTATTATCAACAGATGAAACAGAACAACAAATAATTAGATCATGAAGATTTATTTATGAGCAGGGAGAAAATGCAGGGCAACTATTAGCCCACCAACTGAAAACTAAGTCGGCATTCCATCCTTATCCTTCAAATCCACAAAGTCTCTGGTGAACTAACAGTGGAATCCATAGAGATCAATTATACTTTTAAAGCATATTACTTAAAACTAAATACTTCAAATTTCCCAGAAGACAGCTCAATAATGAAAGAATTCTTTTACAACCTTGAAACTCCAACTATTAACCCAGTCCAGAAGGCAGTGCTAGATGAACCCCTGAGGCTTGACAAGATTTTTATTTAACTGCAGCAATACAGAACGGTAAAGCCCCTCAACCTGATGATCGCCCAATTTCAATTAAAAGTTCTCGACTAATTAGCTCTGATTCTTTTTGAAATATTTAACGACTCCTTTAGGGGAAGACCATACCTCAAATCCTCAAGGAGTCATTAATTACACTATTGGTAAAATCAGGTAAATTTGCTGTGGAATGTGGCTTGTATAGAGTTATTTCACCTTCTAATGCTAAAGTAAAAATTTTGAAGTGAAGAATTGTGTAAACTAGAGCTTCGTTCCTGTGTATCAACATCCGTCTTTGCCTTGGTAACAGCTGAACCACCCATTTCACCCTCACAACACACTTCATGCTCACTGGTAGCTTCAACACTTAAGATCTGGGCACAGTTTAGAAATTATTTTAGTTAAAAGTTATTTTAGGGAAGGTACTGAGAAAGGAGGGAGGCGCTAAGAGACTGCAGGTGAGATTTTGGATTCATCATGGCAGCACCCTGCTGCTAGACAGACACAAACTTTCCGTCACTCTGATTAAAAAAAAAAAAAAAAGAAAAAGGAAAAAAAAGTTTAAAAGCAACAGAAAACACCTTGGACCAGCACAGGAATCTACAACAACACTGCACAGACAAACCCCGCACATCTTTTTCCAGAGTGGAGGCCCAGAGTGGAAACATACTGAACTAGTTTTTAGCATACAGTTCATTAAAAAGATTTTATATTAAGAGATCAGGTAAATGATTAGGGCTGAGTATTAAACTTCAATACTTCTATGGTATCGACTGAACTGCCTCAATACTACTGAGTATTGAAAAATGTCAGGTATCGAAATTTGGTATCGAATGACAAAAGTTTATCTCATCAGCATCAGTGAGCCAGTACACATGCAGCATGCTTGTTGTGCCAACATCTGATAGTACTGTTGACTGGCTGTACACTTGTGTTTTGCAGGAAAAACAGCAGACTGCACCCAGACACGGGGCTGACCATAAGTCAGGATATCGGTACTGGTACCAGTATTGAATTTTTATTAACGATACCCAGTCCCATGTGGGGGGGGGGGATGATTAAAAGAATCCCTGCTGAAATACTTGGAAAACTGAACTGACTTCCTGTCATCTCACTGGAGTCACAACAGTCACATCAAACACGGGCCTTTTTAGATCAGTTTGATTTACGAAGTATTAATAAGGCCAGGCATAAATCTTCAGTGTTTGTATAGATTACAAAGCATGACTCACTCCTGCATTAGGAGACTGAAAAAGCCGTTCCAAAAGAGTGAGAAAAAACAGAGGGTTCAGGTTTTGCTACAGTTCAGCCCCTATGTATGCTTTGGTTTAAATTACAAAACACTCACATGAGATCCCAATGTGAAAATGTGATGTTGATGTATTCTAGTGAAGCAGGGGGTGGGGGGGCTGTAAGGAAAAAAAAGTGTTTCTGCAGCTTTGTGCCATGATATGCTTGACACACTTCAAAAGCAGCTAAGTTGCTTTTCACAGGTACTGCAGGGTTGAGGTGGGTCGTCCTGCTGGAACAGAGGCTGAACTACACAGGTGAAAACCTGAAAACCTGACATGAGCCAAAATGAAATAATCTTACTACAAGGCTTTAGTGTGTGTGAGAGTGTGTGTGTGCATGTGCATGCGCGTGTAACTATGAGATGGAAGATGGGTAGGTAAGTAGGTAGGTAGGTTGTGTAGGTTGTTAAAAACATATTTGATTTGTATAATAATTGAACTCTATGAAAAAAAGTGAAAATTATCTGGCGTCAGCTTCACGATCGTGAATATTTTCTTGCTTAATTCTGGTCAGGGGGCCTTTTTTCCCGCTGCCTTTTCCATGTCTCTATTATCACTTTCAATAAAGGCTTAAGCATTCACCCAAAACACTTTTTTTTTAAAAAATGCAAAACACATGGAAGCCTTAACTCTGAGAAAACTGCTGGGAAACCAGAAACTTCTCAGCCCGATTCTGCTTTGTACAACAAGATTCCAGGTTCAAGTAACAAAAGCAACTGTGTGGTTTGTCTCAATAACACATCACCATCTCTGCTCTGGGCAGGACAATGTAAGTAAGCAAATATTAAGTAAAAATTCAGTATTTAAATCAGATCTGTTAACATGAAGGTGAAGATTCTCTGTGATCCAGGTCACAGTAATCGTAGGTGCTAAATCGCAGGCAACTCAAACTCAAACAAGTGCAGTTGCCAACGATTTAGTACCAAGAAAGATGATCTGTTAAGTAATCAACATGGCTGAAAAATAATACAGTGCAGGGCAACAGCTATCAGTTACTTTCATTATCAATTATTCTGTCGCTTATTCTTTTTGGTTACTAAATCAATACTTTGTCAAGGACTTTTTAAAGCATTTCCTTTTTTAAGTTTTCATAGACAGAAAAAAACATCAAATCCTCAAAACTGAAGTTAGAACAAGTGAAAATCTGTCATTTCGACTGATTGAACAAAATTAACAGCTGACTGTAAAAACTGTTTTGTTGACCTGATTACTGTATTAGACTAATTGTGCCAGCTCTAATATGATGAGAGTTACAGTGAAAACAACATGTAACTTTTAAGCGTAAAGGATCACAGCTGCAGCAACTCTTTTTTTCACTGTGTAAAACTTTTAAATATCACATCTTCAAGTTGGCGTCAACACATATTGTGAATAACTCTTCCTCCTCCATGGAGACAGAGCCATGACTCTGCTATCTATGATGCCATCAATGGATAAACTCTGAACTGGAGTCTGATGACGTGGGAAATGTTTCAGATGCTGCAGACCTAAACTGATTACTGCCGTGCTTTAATAATGCACCCCTGTCCCGCTGCGTTTGGCTCCTTGGTAACTTCACAAAGCTCCCTTAAAGCCACTGAAGTCATTTCAAAATAACTTTGATGTCAAGTCTCTGATTAATAGAACTACTATGAAAATGTATATTAATTACCTTTTTAAAGAACTTGAATTGATTTTATTTAATTTAATTTTTAAGCTGCAATATCTTAACTTCTAAACACACACACACACACACAGTGAGTTTTAACCTTAACTATTTACTCTACCCTTCCAAGAAATACATGCACACACACTAACACACAGGTTTTCATTTCACCCAGACCACGATCCTAGAAAACTATTTTGCTGCAAAATGGTTGTGCTTGTGTTTGAGTGCTAAGTGATACATCACACTAGCCTGTTTTTCCCGTCCAGCTCTGCATGGAAGACACGCAGCCTATGTGACCAATGCGCTCTGTGACACCTCAACATGAGCGAGCGGTGAAACATGAGCATGACAGCCCCGTCGGGTCAGGGGTGGCTGGGAGGACGGGGTTGACGAACGGGAAGGAAGAATAACTCCGGAGCCTGAAGAGCTCAGAATAGCAGAGTACTGAGGGAAACCCAGATGAAGTCATTAGTCTGGCTCCCACAGCTGTCAAGGGCCTGTAAAGACCTCAAGAGGCAAGATGGAAACAGCAGAGTTTATTGAAAAAAGGGAAGCATGTGGAGAATATAATGTAAAGTGCAACAAAGTGTGCTTTCTGCTGTTTGCATCTCAAGGAATTTAGCTTGAGCTTTGTGTGTGCACTTTGAGAGTGTGTGTGTGTGTGTGTGTGTGTGTCTACCAGAGCGTTGACAGGCAGGTGAGACATCTGGGGCAGACTGTGCGGACACAAGTAGGGTCTTGTGTCTCTCTCTTTAAAAATAAAAGCTGACAGCTGGACCAAGCTGCACTGTGAACCACTGGAACTAAGGCTAAGGGCTTCTGACACTCTTTCATTAATGAGGGAAATGTAGGTGATGATCAAAGAGACGCCAAAATAACTGCTTTAAGTAAGGATGTCCGGTATTTCTCTACTAGACAATTAAACAATGCTACTCTCACTAGTCTGAAGCATAAATACTAGTCAAGTAAACTTGTTAGTTTTTAAATTAATATACACTTTTGTATCAACTGGCAATACTGCACGGTGTAAAGTGCAACACATTTCAGTGGAATTTAAATTATGATTTGTTATTGAAGAATGTGATTACTAGTTGCTAACAATGTATAACCTCATCGATTAAACTGTGCTTAATTTCAAGCATTCCAAGTTTAAACTTTCATTAAAACAGAAGGGAAATTAGAAATATCCCTAATTTCATGTCAACAAGCTCTAGTGTAGCCTAGTGGTGATTACAAATAACAGGAAGGATGTAATGCTCACAGGGACTACAGAGCTGTAAATTAAGTAGTGGAATTACCTTTCCTTGTACTTTCTAATTTCTTTGCCTCATCCTCTGATTTTTCTCAAATGTATTATTACACCTGGATTCCTGCACTGTAAGTACATAGAAATCAACTTTGAGAAAAAAACATTTAGAAAGAGGAGAAGGGAAAAACGAGCATATGTTTCTTTGGCATTATGAATCCATGACATAAAGAAGGAATAATGTCAAAAAGTACACTTGTTCTGCCTGGCTTTGGAATTTTATCCAAGGGAAGCTCTAAATCAAATGACCTTGAATACTAGAGAAAAAAAATCCCTCCACTTAATCCAACAGGTTAAACTGTGTCTGTCTAGACTTCCAAAAAGTGATGAAGTGTCATTTCCCCCTCAGTTTTACCATACAACCTGCAGCTTTAAGGGATTACTTTTCCCAGTAAGGAGAGTTACACTCAAAACCCACAAATGTGGAGGAATTATTTAGTGTGTGCACCCTTTAAATGACGAGGAAGTCAAACAAAAATCAACAGGAGGAATGATTCCCAGTGCGAGTGGTTTAGGATAACGCAGGTGATGACGAAGTGCTTCTCCTGCCGTCTTTCATGTGAAGTTCATGATTATGGGGTGTGAGTGAGATGGAGAGACCTTGGGCGACAGACAGCTACGCAGCATAGGGCAAGTATCCTGCTTCCCTTTAATTAAAGCTAATAGACCATAATTACCAGAAATCAGTCAAGAGATAGTTAATAACCACATTGCTCCTAATAGCATTAACAAAAACATAAGGAGCTGTCCCTGCCGGCTCCTCACATGCTAAATGTGGCTTTAGGATGCAGACTCTTTGACAGGGTTCTAGCTGCTGGGAAAGATTTTGGACATATTTCACCCCCTCCGGATACTTTTTCACAGCTGGGCTGTTAAACATACCGATCTGATGGTCTGGCTCAAGGCTACAGTGCTGAGTCTCAAGGTAAATTAGGTGAACACAGCGAGTCGACCTGCTGTTTTTCTCATTTCATCAACCCAGGTGTCCAATACAGTCAGTAAGATGAAATATATGAGATTCTGCAAACATATTATTTATATTAAGAGTTTTATGATTTACTTTAAAGACTGTCACTATAAGAGCTAGGCAGGCAAAACATGAGCCAGCAGTTAATGACTTCATTCCTCCATCAAACTCAGGGATGTAATTCAATTTAGCTTGGCTGCTTTTTAATGCCTGGCATAAATCTTAATGATCATACACCATAACAAAACCTCGGAAAGTTCTACTGGGTGATTGTGACACACAGGAAAGATAAGCAGAGACCAGCTTATGATAGTCATGTCAACAGGCTTTCAAAAAAAAAATCTTATTTTAATAGCAAACTCTCGTACTGCTGGCCGACTGCCGTGAGATGAAATCAAAGTTATACTCATTTTCTCATTTACCATGACATTTTAAACAGTAGTTTGTACTTCAGCCCTCTACTTTCCACTGTAATAACATGAGATTTATCGAGAAAACGCTGAAGGGACGAAGGGATTTTGGTTTGACATCAATCGACTTCGCCTCCAGCCAAAACCTCTTGGACAGACACACTGACGCTCAAACTGCTCACAACTTCCAAATTTGTATTTTCTCTTTCATCTCTGAACACATTAACACACAGCGGATGTAACTCACCGACTTTCTCGTCTAAAAAGTCAGAGAAGTCCGGATAAGAATAATAAACAGGGCAGCGGACAACAAACCGTGTGAAGAGCTGCGAGTGTTCGCGGAGTCTTACCGTGGTTTGTGTCTCCCGGTGCTTCGCGCTCGTTACCGCCGCTGGGTCCAGCAGCACGCGGCGCTTCGTAACCACCAAGAAACAACAAAGAATCCCCTGGTTTCGGTTAAAATATCCGTGGGTTCCGTTAAACAAACTAAAGTTACACTCTCCGAAACAGCTACATCAAGTCTAGTGGAGAGCGGGCTGTTTCTCATGGGAGTGTGTCCTGCCAGAATGACAAACAGCCACACTCTCTCTCTCTCTCTCTCTCTCTCTCTCTCACACACACACACACATACACACACACACACGGCTCCCTGCTCTCTCCGGAGGGAGGCAGGCAGGAGGCGGTGGGCTGGTACTGCACCGGAGAGCACCGATAGGACGGACACACTGTCTGCTTTAACCTGCTCACTGCCACACCGGCGGCACGCGCCAAGGTAGGCCACCACTCATGCGCTTTGACACAAGATTATAGAAAACTGCAAGATGGGTGCCCGGGGTTGTAGGGAGCACGGGGGGGATTAGACAAGTACACTGTAAGTCATAACTGCAAGAAGGAAAACATTCGCAGTTCATTATTCACAGAGATATGTGGGCATTTACACCCAAATCTAAGCATGTGTGTGACTCCGGTTTTACACTTTCTCAGTGTAACTTCTTACACTGAAACAGACAGAGATGAGCCGAGGACCACAGAGACTGAGTTAAAGAATGAAGCCTGATCATGACTGTACAGCAAAAGTCAAAAGTCAGTGCATATACAATAGAACAGAATCACTAATGGATAGGACTCTATACAAGTCAACTGTGTGTTGTAGCAGTACAAGAAAGAAGCAACAGAAGTCCAAATAAATACTGTATCAAAATGCATACATGGGATAGATGGATTATGTAGATACATACATTATGTAGCCTGTGTTACTGCTTGCAGGATGCTCTCATACGCACAAAGGTGAATGTGTGCTAACTTCATTTATGTACCAATGGAGTGTTTTTAAAACCTTTTCTTTACACTCCAATGTGACATCCTGAGTTAAGCTGTTGCTAAATTAAACTTTATGAGTATAGGCTAGGCTTAGTGCTAGCCTACAGCACCACAAACTAGAAAAAAATAGGCTAGTTTAAAAATGAACAATAATACAACAGCTTTAAAAGACTTTGTTTAAATATTTTAGGGCCTTTGATTTATTCATTTAAGGAGTCTTAGTTTGACATCTTGACTTGAAAAAACAACTACACCTCTATGGTACGTTAAATACTATTAAACATTATTAAAGGTCCAGCGTGCATGATTTAAGGAAATTTATAATCCGATTTTTTATGAAGTATGTTTTCATTAGTGTAGCAAGACCTGAAAATAAGTGTTGTTGTGTTTTCATTTCCTTAGAAAGAGCCTTTTTTTAATCTACAGGAGGAGCTGCTCTGACATGCAGTCAGTCATGATGCCCGCCAGGTTTCTGCAGCAGCCCAGAAAAGACAAACCAAACACTGACGATGATGCACACCGTTTTCAGATTGAATGCTGTGTACAAAAAAGTTTAACATACACATAATCCTCACGCTTGATGGCCACTATGAATAAGCCGAACTACACATCTGTCTTCAACAAACTGAATATACACATTTCTCTTCAGAATACATTCTTGATAGACATTGTTTCACCATGAAGTGTATTATAAGTAATAATACTACTATAGAATGATAACAGATCTTTCTGTCAGCATTCATTTATGTTCTCGTGCATTTTAAAACAAGCAGGTTGTAACCCATTATGCTAAGGCACTGACAGACAAAGCAGATTTTTTAAACCTGTTTATTTACGTTTTTGACAAAGTTTGCACCAGTATGTAGGTCTGTGGTCAGAACAAGGTTTTGGTGTGCACATCCCCTGAAGTCTGCATGTAGTTGTGGTGCATATATTTCTGGGAATGGAATAGTTTTATTGAAAAACATCATAAATTGCATAAATTAAATAACAGCAGTAGGTTTTCCACAGCCCCGCTTACATAGATAGTAGACGTCTTTAATTATATGAACTGCTACCACATATAATTCTTTAATAAGGCTGCACCCATTCTTAACTCAACAGTTTATTTAAATTACAGATTACTGTTTAGATGTGCGGGCTGCTCCTCTAGGTTTAGTTTAATAACTACTTTAAAATGCTTTCTCTCCTCTCTGTACCTCGACATCCGTGGCAACAAAAGCCCTGGGTAACTGTGGTTTCATTTAAACGTCAGAATGGGTGGAACTGTCCAAGTCAATACCCCATCAACTATTTTCATTCGGTACAGCCGTCGCAAGGCAGTGTGCGAAGTGTGTAACAGCACAGGGCCTTGTGCACTCCAGGGTCCGGCACATGGCCTGCAGTCCTGCCATTTTTTTTTTCTTAAAGCCAATATTTTTATTTTTAACTGTTCTTCACGAACAATGTGTCTTTCTACGAGTCAATCAAAAATCAAGGTCATATTTAAAAACCTAACAAATTATCCAGGTTTTTCATTTGAGATGTTGCGTCATTATGCCTCACTCGCTGGTCGCTAACTGAGAGCCACTGCAAGTCACAAGATAGCGTCTGATGTCACTGACAGAGTCAGGTACTGAGAAAAGGAGAAAGGAAGGAGGACTTCTATAAGTCATTGCGAGGGTCGAGGGTACTAATCTTCATTTTCAAAATATATGCCAAAATAAAGTGACAGCTGAGCTAACTTGATGATGTAAAGCCGGCCACTAGTTTAACAGTTTTACTTCCCTTTGAAAGATAGTAGAAAGTCACAGCTGAGACTATGTAGAACCAGAACAGCTGCGTGCATGTCAATGAAAAAGTTAAAAAAAAATGAACAAGCAGGGCCTCACACCCACCTCGTGACGACGCTGAATACGGGGACCCTCCTAAGTACCTTATCCAGGTAACGTACACAGCTCAAATCAAACCTGTGACACTTCATGAAAAATTATTCTGTCAAACAGTTAATGTCTAACATTAACTAAAAAAGACATCTCAGAGTGATTCATAACAATAAATGTGGTCAGAAAAGTGTGTATACCTTTTATCTCCTGTTCACAATATATCATAAGCTGTTTAGTTTCTAGCAAAAAAAGCTGTCTTGATTAAATGATTATAAAATAGATTATTTATGTATGTAGCACCGTCTACATGGCACATACAATGTTCACAAAGGCAGGAAACATGCACATTACAGTTCCCAATTTTTAAGTACACAAACTACAAGCTTGTGTTGGGCATTAAGCAGAAATTACATGAAAATGTCTCACAATATGTCCTCATAATTTTTTCAAATTTGGTTCCTTATTTCATAAAAGAAATGCCTCATCTTGACAGACTGCTGATCCTTCTGGATGTACAAACAACTGATTCTTCTCAGCAGGAGAGGAGGTTTATCACAGGGAATGCTGGGAAGGCAGAGGGCCATACCTGGCTTTAATTTCAGCTGTCCAACAGGATTAGGCCACAGTTCATACAGCAAGCTGTAATCATCCGCAGTAGTAAGGCACTCCTTCACAGCTGGCCCTGAGGCCAATCAAAGTCTAAGCCCTTTGGTGCTTTGTACTTGTCTCTAATAATAATAACAACAACCTGGTACTAATAAGTTGTGTAGAGTTCACTGTGTTGTATTTTTGCCCTTTCTTTTGTCATACAAGAAATTCTGTTTGCGACTTAAACATTATTTGGGCATAATTTTTGCCATTTATTGCAGCTCGTGTTTAAAAAAAAAAAACATCCTGATTTTTTCAGTTCTTTTACTATGTTGTTTTTATTCTGACTATGTTTGTAAAGCACTTTGCTCAGCTCTTGTTGTTTTAATCGTGCTATAGAAATACATTTGCCTTGCCTTCATTCTGGATTTATATTACTACTATTGTCCAAAAATCATCAACACACCAAAATAGCCTCAAACTATATTAAAAACTTCACTGCTGCTTCAGGACCCTTACATACTCAATAACATGCAGGACCAGCACGCTGTGGGTGCAGCAGTGAGGGTCTTTCCACAGACCATCACCAGCCCACTGATCAGTTCAGGGCACTGATGCCTTCAACAACACAAAGGCCTTTCAGCACCAACACCACTGTCCAGCTTCTTACTTCCACCAAGATCAATGTGGTATGTAGTGTGAAAATGCAGCAGAGAAGCAGAGAATGGAATTAGCTAGCCAGAGCCACAGTCTGCCTGCATGGAGCTCGAGGAGGAACCACATCAAAGGCCGCACTGTACCACCGTACCAGGAAGCATGGAGGCCCCGGTAAAAGCTCAGTGGCCCCTGATAATTGCACACAACTCATCAAAGTGACAGGTTAGGCGAACAACAACCAAAAAAAAAAAAGGAAGGGAAGTTGAAGGAGGAGGAAGAAAGGGTAGAGGAAGACAAGATGTTACAAAATTATTGAAGGCTTTTGCATAGCATGTCAAAAATAATGGTTAATGCTTCTTCAAACTTGCATCATTTTTCCAAGGCTGATTCCAAACTCTGAGTTAGAATAACTATAATTCCTTTTCATTGTGGATTTGTTAACTGAAGCAACTGTAGCACTCAGACAGGCATGCAGTCCAAACAGCAAACTGTGTTCCTTCTGCTTCCGACACAGAAAAGGGCATAAAACCTCAACCAGCTGCAAAAAAGGAGAAGGAACAGAAAGAAACTCTCTCTCAGTTTTAACATGATCCAACACGTCTTGTGATTTGAAAACACATTAACAGTGGTCTAACAGCGGAGTGTTCAGATGTTGAATCATAATGTGCTTTGACATAAATGCAGGAAGGTTGCAGATAACCTTAGAAGCACTCAGTGAATTGCAGTCACCTCTGCTAATGTCTGGCTAAGGAGAAAGAGGGGGAAAGAGGGACAATGAAAGTAAAAGTGAGAACTGAAAGAGTGCCTAAAAAAGGTAGAATAAAAGGGCCCTTATAGACAAGTGAAGAAGAAAGGAGAAAAGAAAACAGTGTGACCGTAATTGAACGGATGATAGAAAGAGAAAAAGCACGCAGGCGCTCTCAGGAAGCACTGCTCATATTGCTGGCCGGCTTCTGTGTGTCTGAGATGTGAAAACTAGGGAAACCCTATCCTTTCGACACCTTTGTAGTGAGGACAGACATCTCCCATCCTATTAGCACAGAGCACCCTGATGTCTCCCCAGAAAGACCAAAAGCAACTGAGGAATGGCTGAAACCCAAATGAGAGCCAATACGAGAGTTACCATGCAGTCAAAGTCAGAAGGCCTTGTGTTAGGGCCTTGTTTAGAGACCTTGTGTATGGTGGAATTATTTTCTGTTCTCCTGCTGTTGCTGAAAATCCGGTGAAAGAACGATTTATTACGCAAACGCATGAGGAAAGCTTGATTTAGCACTCATGAGGATTCATGTGTCTCACACACATGCACATGTTTTAGTTTGCTGTAAGGAGATGGTGCAATATGTTCACTTTTCTACTGTGCATTTTCTTTGTAATGTTTCCAAGTAAAGCAGCTACTGTGGCCAGTCTGTAGCTTTTCATGTCTGTGTACAGACTGCATGATCTATTGTGTTTAACATAAAGATGTAGTGAGGGCTGCGGCGTCAGCTTGTCTATTAATTGTTTTGAAGTCTGTACCCGACCTGTGGTTGGTTCGCACTTGTCACTTAAAGACCAGCAGCAAAAACAATAAACCTTTAAGAACTGTAAAGACCAGGTGACAACAGCAAAAATCTTTTCATTTCAATGGTAAAAAAAAAATGTATTCATTTTAATGGTATTTCTACATTTATGCATAGTAGATTAGCTATGCAAATTCTTGTTGGACCAGTTTCACCTTTGGTGAACAGCACCATGCAAAACACGCAGTGACCTTTGGAATGGAGTGTTACAAAATGGAGGATGCTACCATAGCTTATTAGCTGCGTTGCAGCATCTACCTTTATTTAAAACTTCTCTTTCGGAGAACTAGCATCATTACAAAGGATATTCAGACAGCTGTAAGGAGGACAAGTGAAAGAATTTGCCAGTGCCTCATATAAACAGGCCACTATATCCAGGTATGAATCAAAAGATCTTTTGCCAATAATTTTTACCTGTAATTGTAATTGTTTCTATATTTCTGAAAATGGGACACCAGAATCTGTAGAGCACATTTGTACAATCGTTCAGTATGCATCCTTGTGATATTGGTGGTATTGAAAGCATAAAGGGGGTGTGACTCCTCGCAGAGGGGGGGCACAATTTATGTAGTCTCTACAGGCAAATTTAGTAAATGCGAAACTCTACTGAAATGCATAAATGCAGTTATTTCAGTTCACACTTTTGCTTTTATAAATGGTGCTGTAACCCAGCCTGACTTCTGCAGATCAGATATATGTTGTTATATGTTATTAAATTTTTATAGCACTAGAAGCACTTTAGTGTTGCTGCTAACTTCTTTTTAGGTGCAAATTTTTTCAATGGTTTTCCTGTGTTTTGGATTTTATTTTACCCATTTGTTTCATGCTTTAATGATTGGTTTATATGTTGGACATCAACCATCTGTCTTATACTTTGTGAATGTATTATTGTATTTACACGTAAGGGATTTAAACTATTTGTCTTTTCTTTTCCTTTTTTGCTTAGTGGTGCAGACATGTTGCAGGGTTTCCGCTACATGTAATTGATCGTGGCGCACCGCCACGGCAAAATAAGAGCCGCCACACCTTCAGAATATATTTTATTTATTTATTTATTTATTTTAAATTTTTTAAATTTGTTGAAACAATGTAAGTTGTTGTAATATATGTGAATTTTGGCACAAAACATGGTGTTTTTCCCATGAAATGT
>JAPQLA010000010.1:3607277-3619585 GCA_029822935.1 Naso vlamingii
AGTTTCTTGTTTCTGGCCACAGCAGGACACTTTTGCAAGCGCACTGGGAATTCGGCACCACATCTGAAGCTGTGTGCACGCCAGAAGTGACTTTTATTTGTGTTGTGACGAAATTACATACAAAGTCAATGGCACGTGACAACTTGCTTGAGGACGCGACACTGAGATCAGCCAAGGAATCGAATACAACATGTTTACATACTATAGTGTCTTTGTGTTATGCTGTGTAGCTTTTTTAGTGTGCCTCCATGGCCACCCCAAAAATTTTCACTGTCCCCATCTGGCCCCCCCACAAAATATTTTCTGCAGGCGCCACTGGACGGCAGGCAGCGCTGTTGTACAACTCTTGCGTTCACACATTGTGGCCTGGCTCATCAGCTCAGTGCGAAAGATTTCTATTTTCATTAGGACGAGGAAACCTGCATGAAGGAGAGTCACCAAATGATGAGTCTTTTCCCACCAAATTGCGTGGTAGGACTGTTTGCCTGTCGGGGTGAGCTGTCTGCAGATGTGCAGCTCTGTCTGCAGCTCTGGTCTAAATTTAATATCTCACTGTTTCTGCTTGTGGTCTTTTTCATTGCAGTATCAAGAGACTTGGTGTTACAGAAGAAAAGCCGCTAACAAAGCTCTGCCATTTTGGTGATGAACACATTTCATTTCCTATAAACTCTTCATATTAAGAGTACCCTGTTATTTTGATATTTTAAAGATTTCATCATAAAGCGCAAAAATCAGAAGTTACCTGGTTTCCATCGTAACTTAACTCGACCCCAACATGATTAAAAGCAAATATGATGAAACGGTAAAATAAAGCAGGGACCCAGAAGGGAGACTAAACTTCAAGCCACAGAGATTCAGTTAAAAGCAACAAGAGGACTGCCAGCTGAACACAGACCTTTAAAAATGTGTTTTTCTCTTATCTCCTGCACAGGCATGAGTTTATTCTCAAACTTGTTCGAAGGGGAGAAGGGGTTTTGTTACAGGTTAGCTACAGTTTGCGGGACATCACCAAAACCCACTTGAAGGCGGGTCAAGCTTGCTTTAGCCCTAATGCGGAGAGGGTCCATCTCTGATGCAGCTCGGCACAACTTTGCACACTTAAACTGGAAATAAAATGCAAATCATTTTATTTTCTCTTTTTTTTCCATTGTATTGAATAAAGTTCTACTACCACTAGTTGTTGATCACATTATTTTGAGCCCTTTTATCAGCTACCTCAACTTTCCTCACTCAAACACCATTTCATTAATGACTGTAATTTCGGTCTACTTGATTATGATCACAATTTCCCAAAGGAAATGATGACACTCAAAAGGGACAACATTTAGAGAGGAAAATTATTCTAGTTTATTCCAAATGTACAGAAAGCCTAAACAGAATCAAAATCTACTGAGGAGACAATTTTTAAATTAAGAATCATTTTCAGATTTACACTTTCTGCCACGGCCTCAGCAGAGTTAGAGCTGGACTAAGTGTGTTTTAGGAAATTGTGTTTACATCCTCTAAGGCTCTAAAAAGCTTTCACAGGCTGTGGGTCCAGGCAGCTACAGGCAGGAGAAGCTGGGCTGGTCAGCACTGAAGCCTCCGGTCCAGCAGAATCAACAACAGACGCTGTCCATGTTACAAAGCGGCCACAGCTGCTCCTTTCCAGCTGCTCTCCAAATTTACCCATTATTATACACAGACACAAAGATCATACACAATAATAAATGAATCCAGGCACGCATGCATTAAGCAGCCGAGCCCTTTAGACATGTGCATGTGTACTAGGACATTCACAACTGCTGCATTTCAGTCATCATCAGTCACTCAAAAAGTATTTGATTTGTTGATTAATTTTTTTATCAAATAGCAACAATCAATTCTAATCATACAGGCCCCAAATACAACCAGTAAAGGGTTAAATAATGAAGGTGGGACCAACTTGACGGTAGGCCAAATGGCGGAGACCTCAACTGGCTGTGTGAGGCTCTTTACAAATGAGCTGCACTCTGATTGGAACAAACTCTCAGCAAGCTTGTCTGAACTGGAGATATTGTTTGGCTGCAGTAACAAAGCAACTACTTCCTTGCAGAGATAAAGAATGACTTTCCTTTTCTAAATACCTTGAAGAAATCTCAACTGGTAAAATATTTCATTAGGACCAACTGTCCTGTTTCTTTCTGCTTCTTTCTCTTTCTGCATGTTTATGTGTTAGTGCCCTAACAGCCCAGTGTTAAAGTAATGTATGACAACAATGACTTGTGAGTCATAACTACCCACAGTGCCCCCAGCTGCATATTTGCTATAGATGCACTGCCACAGCTTCATTACTACACAGTGCTAAAACCACAGATGAACGATTAGCCTACAACAATGCACACTGTCACCTGTTTTTTTTTTTTGTTAACAAGTCGACAATTCTGTGAGACGTCTTAGTCTGCATGCAAGCATAAAAAAGTTCACAAATGGTTTGCCTCTGAAAATTTTATTCAATAAATAATTTACCTGTACACAGCACAAATAGGAACAGCAGAGTCTGTGGCTTTCTAACTGTGATTAGAAAGGAGTCGAGGAGGAGCTGAACCGGGCAGTGCAGCTCCGTCACTTGCGCTGAAAAGTTGAGTATAAATGTAACCTATACACGAGTTCAATAACTGTTGGAAAAACTTGATGTGGAAGAGGATAAGGTGAGGGTAAATTATTCAAACAGAATAAACATTTGGTCCACGCAGCTATCACAGAAAACAACAACAACGTTACTGCTTAATATGAACAAAGAACAAAGAAAAAAGTACAGTGTGAAACATCACACAGCATCACGTAATGATAGGCCTGCACATGCTGGTGCACACCTACACAAATATATCGGGAGTTGCCAGTTGATGGGCTGACAGTGGGCGGTTAAAAAATTTTAACAAATCGCCCAACTCTATTACATGTAACAAAGTTACACAGTTAAATTATAAAATAAATGAAACTTCAATCAGTTACTGAGAAAAATACACAGTCTAATTACAGTTACTAATTAACTGTTGGTGATTACAAAGCAGTTACAACCACATATATTCTTTTTGGTTAAAGGTCCATTCATTGGACAATATGTCCAACAGTTTGAGCATTGTTTTTAATTCATCTTTTGTTTGAATTTGCTTGAAATTTTAGAGTAATGTGTAATCTATTACATTTATAAGTAACCTTTCTGACGATGAGGAAGCCTTTGAGCAGGTCAGGGCAGAGCAAACCACAAAGACAGACTGAGTATGAGAGAAAAATGTGTGTGTGTGTGTGTGTGGGGGTTTGTCTAAGAGTGATTGGGTTAGTGAGAGAAATATGTGTGCTGGTGATTACCTGAGCATGAAAGGCTGCAGTGCTGCCTGGCTTTAGATTTGTTCTTCAACATTAAGTCATGGTTTGGAAGAGGTAAAGCGACACAGTTTAACCTGAACTGTTGATACAGTTTTCCTTGGTGGGGATAGTCTAAACAGGCACACACCATTACACACTGCTATAACCACAAATTATCCAATAGGGATGCTCTTAGAGTAAAATCACACTCAGTTTACACGCCAGAATGGGCAGAATCGCATTGAAATATTCAAAACACATTATGATGAAAAAGTGATTGAGAGTTTGATGTTTTTCTGAAACAAGCTCTTTCTTCCTGCAGTATGAAGTCATCTTAAAGGTTTGTGAGGGCACTGTGAGCTGTGAGCCGTAGGTAAACACGTTTACCTCGCTCCACTGATCCAGCTGTAGCAAGCTAAAGAATTAACATCCTCACCTTTTACCAGAGGCTTGTCAGGACTCGCTACACACAGACATGGGCGAAAGAACAGGACTAGGAATGACTACTTTACTGATCAGTTTCTCACCTTTTATGAAGTTTTCATTATTTATCCGCTCATGATTAGGGCTATACCAAATGTTTTCACATTTAAAGCTTCTATAAAGGTTTTCACTTAGCTTTACTCACAAGAGTTTGACAATAGGGTCAACTGTGTTTGATCATTTGCCACAAACAGCCAGAGCACTGTATGTTAGCCATAAGCCAGAGAGCAACTGCAGGCACCAAGAGTTTTTAGTTCAGCCTCTAACTGAACTTGGCACTCAACAGACTTTCTTTCAAGTTATTTCCATTTTGTCTTTTGTTTTTCTCTCTCCTCTCTGTGCATTCATAAAATTAAGTACATTTCCCCTCCAGAGGGCGGTCAATGAGGACAGACTAATTACATTACAGGTCAGCAGTTCATGGCTCACTGCTGCAGATAGAGTAAAGGGAAGATAAATCCTCTCAAACCCAAAAGTTTTATAAAGAAAGAGCTCTAGTCTTGCCACTATGATTTGAAGTCTTTGGTACAACCCTACATGTGATAAAGGGTCACTGATTAAGGGAAACTGACATACGTCCATTAAGATAGTCTATACAGTAATGAATCATTGAGAGGGAGGGTTTTGTGTTGGCTTTATGATAAATGCTTTCTTCAAAGGCTTTCTGACATGCCAACACCAGAAAGCAACGACAAAATACAGACTATCTAGGAGAAAAAATTATCTGCAGTCACAATGCTACACATCTTACCTGTAGGATGACAAGGGACCAAGCTCTGACACTATTCATACGTTCAGAATCTCAAAACTCCTCACAGAAACAGGTAAAACTGTCAAGAAAAACAAAGACAAAGATTTTATTAACCATAGTCAAGACCAAGACTGGGGCCTTGGACAACTTTGAAAAAACAATTCAAATGGAGAAACCACAAGAATGCAGAAAGCAAAACTTCTGCAAGGGCTGCATTTGTGTCTTAAAGGGACATGCCAATTTTTGGGGGGTTTTTTTGTTGTTGTTTTTTTTGTTATTTTTAGACTCAGATTAGCACTTTATGTCGTACTTACATTGTATGTAGTAGTATGTATTTCTTCTTCCCCTCTTCTTCTGTTCACTGGCATGCATGCGCCCTGTGGTTTACTTCTAGTATGTAGCTGATTCTAAAATTACATTAAGTGCTAATCTGAGTCTTAAAATAATATAACACGGTAAATAATCAAGTCATAACAAGCACATAGAACCATTTATAGTTGTTGGAAAGTTTATCTTGTGATTTAAGGCGGAGGCAGGCTAGCACTTCCCATTAACTACCAGTGTTTGAGCTAAGCTAATTAGCAGTGGGCAAACTCTGCCCATCTCTTCCTTGTTACTGCACGCACAGTCGAAGGAATGGTATCTGTCTTCTTGTGTGGACCTCGGGAGGAAGGCAAATAACAAAGGAAAAAAAAGTTGGCGTATCCCTTTAAATAGGAAACTTAGTGCCCATTTTCCATGAAAATCCTTTGAATTCAAAATTTTCAAGTTACAGAGACCAGATTGCAAAGAGGTGATGAAAGAGAAATTGCTTTAATTGGCAGAGAAAAAAAGAGAAAGACTGAGAAAGTGTTCAAAGAGCTCTGAGAGACACCGGAAGCTAATGGCTATTGTGCATAAGTACAAAGTAGGAAAATAACATCAAAACAAAACCCAGACACAGACATGTCCTAAAACTGCAAGTCTTTTTCCTCTACTCTCTATTCAAACACAGTGACCCTCTAGCTGAAAGGTCAAACCACAGCAGGGTACCCTCAGGTCATTAATAAAGTCTGAAGAGGTGACCTAATGGTGAAGATTACACACACTGACAGGACAACACTCTCCAAGCATAGGGAGGAGTATTTTGCGGGAAAGGATTTGGACCGCAATCTTGCTAAAATGTGAATCACAATTTTTCTCCCTAAGAATTGAGATCACGATTCTCTTACACAATTTTCTTTATTTTTTTCAACAAAAAATAAAAAATATTTATTGCATACAAGTAAAAAAAATAGGGAGAGAATTGAAAGGGGTGATTGATTTGTATGGCTGAATCACTGGCTAGCCTAATTCTTGGCCTAATTGCTCAATTAATCATGTGTTGTTTGTTTTACATTGTGTGACTGTGACTGACAGAGCATCTGGGATTGTTGTAAAATGAATGCATGAACATGTGAATGCAGTGTGATCTGAATGTGCGAGGAAAAACAAGCAAGCGAATCACCGTCATTTAGAAACGAGATCCCATGTATGTATGAACCGTGATTGTGATTATTTTACGAATTGTGCAGCCTGAGAAAGGATATAGGTGAGAATTTGACAGGTGAAAACAAGAGGAGATGAGAAGGTCTGATAAGCGGTGGTACACGTAGCCTAATAACAAGGAAACAACACATCCTTGAACTTGTCTCATGGCTCTTACAAACAAAAGGCCATTCAAACCCAACATATGGTCCACATCACCAATTACTAAGGTGTGTGTCGACAGGTACAAGATGAGGAGAGTGATAGTCACAGAGGTGAAATATGGAAAGATGACGAGAGGAGGAACTTTTACCCAAATCAGAAAAACAACCTCAGGTCAGAGGGGCCCGTATCACCCAACATAATGGCTAAAAGTTCCTCAACATCCATGCTGATTTGATTCCAGGAAGACCCAGAATGACCCTAATTAATTCGCATAAAAGCATCTCACAGACAATTCCCATCTACTCCAGGTCACTGGTAGGCCCAGGTCAAGCATGCGTGCACCAATTAATCCAATGGCTCGAGTCATGGTCTGCCCTCATTTTTCAAAGGGTCACCCAAATGCTGGGAATCCAAGTCCAGAATTTTCCCTCCCAAACTAAACTCCATTCAAAACTTTGCATAAAGGCAAAGAAGCTAAGCTTTAGAAAGAGCACTATTCCACTGAAGGGGCTGATCAAAAACTCAAGACAATGAGCTTAGGCTAGAAAAGGAACTATAAAATTCCTACCTTTCCACAATTCTGAAAATGTCCCCTGTGAGCCGAGGAAGACACAAACAATCTGTTGATTCAGTAGCAGAGTTCTCTCCCCTAAGCCGCTATTTGCTTTAGCAGCGATGACACAGGGGGAGGAATTTGAGCAATGCCTGTGTGTCATAGACTCATTTCCTCCAAGTGAGAGCCATCTCCAGACAGACAAGACAGCACTGAAGTCTGGTTGATTCCTGTGCCTCTGGCTCCAGTTTAGCCAGTGTCATACACTGGTGTTTCTAAGTTGAGTGGCACACTGTCACACGAAGACATTCATAACAGGTACCAAACATGTAATGGCAGGAAGTATTCATACACGGAAACACTCTCAATCAGTCATGAAGCAATTTTTTCCAATGACCTCACCTGATTCAACACGGTTGAGAAGCCATCACTCACCACTCTTTTGTTTTGTCTAAAGAACGAGCAGCACCAGTCATTGGCTATTAAGACAATAAGTTCACCTGAAGACTGCAAATATCTTTAAATACACCCTACTCTGTGCTCTTTTCTTATTATTCAAAGATTATTTTGTGTCTATAGAATTTCAAGGGGCTTACGGCTTCATTCTGCACAAATGGAAGTCTCTCCCAATTGTAGAGGATCAAAGTAGCCTCATAACTTCACAGCTTTCAAGTAGAAAATGAAAAGCGTGAAATGTCAGAGCACGTTCTCTCTGTGATGGGATCAACTCAAACTCAAGCAGCCTTGAGAAAACTTTGCTGGCTCAATAGGGGATCAATGCCAAGAATTACTGTGGCGCCTTGCCATTTGCGCTCGTTCTCCTTCTCTCTCTGGCCCTCCCTGATATTTTCCATTGGCAGCTCATTGATATGTCATGAATTTACATGCTAGTAAAACTTTGAGTAGTTTAAAGAGTACTGAAGGAGGCTCTTTTCTCAAGTAATCCAAAGTCATCTGCAGAAAGTGAAAAAGTGAAATGAAAAAGACACTGCAAGCAGATTTGCAATCTTTGTATTTCATGGATACCAGCCAAAAAGCATCAACCCATTTCTCTCTTCACTTGTGTCTTTTTTCAGCTGTTTGATTTAATGCCAGATATGTAAATTGCTTCTGAAAGTCACACAGGAGCTTGTAGGGGACCAGGCAGTTTGTAAAAGGCAACAAAAAAAAGAGGCATGTATCAGATGACATAGGGATATCAACATGGGCCATCTGATGTGATGAAAGCAGCAGAGTATGAACGGAGAGAGAGAGAGTTGTGAAAGGCAACAGCAAGACCAAAACAGGCTATGGTAATATGGACTTAACAAATTAAACGATAACAGGATGAGGTAGGTAGGGTTAAAAGGGATGAATGAACTTTGAAATCAAGTAATCTCTCAGTTTTAATTCAGTTACAAACTGTCTAAGCTGGCTGACTGAATTTACCAGTACAGACTTTTGGAAAACCTTCTCTAGAGGCAAAAAAAAAAAAAATTCAGGTAGCCACACACATGCAGGCAAGTACATATCCACCCAAATACACATCTGTTTTTATTTTGAGGGTGCATAACTAACACCAATGCTACCAAGTAAAAGAGAGGGGCAATTAGATGATTGCAACATTTTCAAGAATGAGTTGGTTCTCTGGAAATTAGGTAGTAGGTTGGCCTTACAGATCGGACAAAAAAGGCTTAGGCTTGAGGCCTTAGCAACAAGGAAATGTGCCACATGCTGTTAGGGATAAATTAATTATTACCATGAAAACTATTTGCAAAGTTAACTCAAACTCAGCTAGATCAATTTTCAGACAAAAGCATTACATAGCATCTGTAGAGTTGGGAAGGTAGTAGCCAGACACCTGAGGAGAATCAGTCAAGGATATTTGTCTTTTGTTTATATTTCTGTTTTTCTTCTGAAATGACAAATGGCTGTCAGAGCGGGCAGGAGCACACAGGACGGCGGCCTTGCAGCTGTTCCTGTGTGCCTTAGTACCATTACTGTTTGTGTTCCCAGGACAGGCGGACAAAGCGCTTCCAGGTCGCCCACTAACCTGCCTTCTCATTACCAAAGGTCATTCTGCAGGAACACAATGCTGACCTCTCATGCCAAAGGTTACTCAGTGAAGAGGAGGATTGGAAAGAGGAGGGGGATTAGGAGGAAAAAGACAAGAAGGGGAGGTGAGTTAAGACTAACAACAACCCTCTTGTCACACCCCTCACTTTCATTTAACCTCATCATCCATCGTGGGTCATCCACTGCCTCTTCCTGCATTGAGACACAACATCTTGACAACCTTGAGGCGATTCTTGATCCCAAAACCAGCAAATAATCAGATTAAAATTCTTTAAATTAGGCCCATTTAAGGATCTAATGTGAAGGTTTTCTCTCACACTCTCCTTTATCCAGGTTAGGTGTTTGTCATATGCACAGGCAAAAGTGAATGCCTATAGATGGCATTGCTCTTAGATCACAGCAAGCTCATTAGCTCTGGCCTGCTGTTGCGTTCACTCAAACCAGACCAAAGACGTGATCGGGTAGAAATTCAAAGTGGGTAGGAGGAGGGAGGGGTGTGAGGGAACAGATATGTTTCCTTGGATAAGGCAAAGCCTAATAATGACTTCCTGTATGCAGCCTGGAAAACAAAACAGAGAGGCACCATGAACAGTGGTGCAAACACAAGTGCTGTCCAAGAGCGCTGTAAAGCCTTTGATGCAATCCAATCCATCTCTATGGTCATGTACAGCAGGCATGAGTATGACAGGGCTTGGTGTGTTGGGAAGTTACAACATCTGGATCTTGTAGTACACGCCTTATGAGTCTCTCTCTCCCTCAATAGAGCCACAACTCCCTTCCAGTTCATCAATGCGGCTCGCTCCCCCTCTTATTTGCTACTTCCTCCCTCCCTAAGCTCTATATCCTTTACCCCTCTCCTTCAGGGCCATGTGAAAACTCCCAATTACCAGAAACATGAGAAGTGCTAATGGTTGGACATGAACTTGGAATATGCAAAACACAGGAGCCTTTAACAAGGACCATGCTGAAATGTGATTGAACGCGTCAGCAGGTTGTAAAAGACCCCCTCAAGATCAATGCAATTATGAAAGCTTTACATGGAGGACTTTCCGGACTGGGGAGTGACCGGCGACAGAGGGAGGAGGAGGGTGCTGCCAGCATTTTGTTCCACCAACAGAACACTCTTTTGACCCAATAAGTGGAGAACAAGCAAGGTCTTCCAGCTGCCTTCCTTTCACAGCTCTAATGGACAAGGTGAAAGAAAGACAGGACGAAAGAAAGGAGGTGTGTAACACCTGCAGCAGGGTGCCAGCAAACATTCCTTGGTCCTCCGGCCTCTTGGTGATGCACTCAATAAATCCTTGTGATTAGCTACAGTAGCGAGCCTAAGAGCCACTTAAATCAAACCCCAAAGGGGAAGTTGTTGTGACCTTCAAGCTTTAGAAATGTGATTTAGGCCCAAGTGATTATTACAAAAACAAAGCTAGTTCTGTTTCGCTAATGGACGGAAGGAGTGTACAAGAGGAAAAGTTAGCATGACGACATGTTTGCAATTATAATACTTTATTTGAAGAATTCATGACAATCAGAAGAAATAACTCCCTGTTATTAAGCTATTAAGAAAATTTCAAGTAATAGTAAGTCCATTATTCAGTATTCTGGGAAGACGACACACCCAAACGAGACACAGATGTGGACAAAGAAGCTAAGCCAATGTTTTTATGTTATGAAAGTGAGAACAGTACACTTGAGAATACTGCTTTTGTTCTAAAATTCATATCAGTATCGATCCATTTATAATGTTTTCAAAGTGTCTCCCACTGGATAGTGTCACCAGAAAATGACAGCAAAGATGTTAAAAGGCGTGTAAGCTGTTGCTGTTGTTGTTGCAGTGAAGTCACTGAAAACCCAGTGATCCCTGACATGTCACGGTAATCAAAACATCAAACTGTACCACAATTATTTAATATACAAGAATGTGACTGATCCCAGAGACAAGTACTCCACAAATCACAATTAAGTTCACCAAATGAAGCAGCAGGCTCACAGTCTCCAGAGGTCTCTCAACCTGTTGTGCTAACATTAACAGAAAGGATGGCACAGCTCAGGTCCAACCTGCCGGAGGATTGTTGACAGCTGACACAGACCAGTCCAAACTGCACTCTGAATCATCGAGAGCCAACAGCACCACCTTTTCACTCTTGTAAAGAATAATTAGCCTGTGATTACATAAAAACCAGGTAAATGTTCCCAAGATGTAGTTTTCTAGGGACATTTTCCACATCAAAGCATAAATATGCTCTGATAATGGCTGTTAAAATGAGAATGCAAAGAGGCACAGCTAAGTTCTCTTCTGTGCACTTCCTAGCCAAGCTATCGAGGGGTAGTTTGGCAAAATACGTCAGCCAAACAACTCCAGGCCAACTGGGCAGGGCCTTTGGACTCTTACAATGCGATCCACTGACACATTTTATAAAGTATTAAATCTAACCTTGTAAATATATGAAGTACACATATGAAATATATGAAGTACACATAAAAATGCCAGAAAGAGCAGGCATAAAATAAATTACTCAAATTTTACTGGTGGTGATGATAACTTCCACAAAGCATCACAAAATAGAAATTAAAGAGCTACTCATAACAGGAAAAAAGTGTAAAAATTTACCTTGTTGAAAGTTCACAGAGACAGAAACACACCATTTTTTTCCAGTATTTAGTTCAGATTTTAGTATCTTTTGTTTTTATACTCCTATGACCAACAACAGTCAAAAATCCTGACATCTGAAGATGTCCACTCAAGTATTCATGCGGTGTCATCAAAAATAACAGGGAACAGTCTGACATCCACAAACCTCAATACTTCACTTAAACACACAAAAACACACAGTTGAAAGAACAAGAAGTGTTCACATACAATAACATTAGGGAAAGGGACACAAGGGCAGTCACACAATCTCATTCATGCATTCACATTCACACACACGCTCACACACACCTGTAGTCAAATACAACACAGTGAAGTCTTCTTGACTCGAGACGGCCTTGACAGCTGAGCACATCCTGTGAGGGGGCTCGGGTCTGTGCTGGCAGCCAGGACGATACAGAGCAGAGTCCTGCAGCGTGACATAAGACTAGCCAAGAGATGTGTGCACCTACAGGCTCTAATACTGTCAGAGATGGGAGCTCTCTGGCTTCAAGCCACATATCCTCAGGCAAGGATTTCTTACGACTAAAGGAACAGCTAATTCGTCTTAAACTGAGAAACACACGAGGGCCTTCTTCTGCGGAGCAAATACGGTTTAATTAATTTGAAATTATACCCATACAACTAACTCTTAATCTTGGTGGAATTTGGTTGTATATGATAAATTCTATGCTCACAGTAAGATGTTTTTAAGTTTTGACATGCCATGGAAACATTTACTGTCCATTTCATCTTAAAGCTGAGGCAAATATCAAGCTAGCTGTAGCATGATGGGAAGCAACTCTGTAGCATCCTTCTCTTGCTCTAGCTCGCCTTTTATT
>JAPQLA010000010.1:3619685-3632678 GCA_029822935.1 Naso vlamingii
GCAAATATCAAGCTAGCTGTAGCATGATGGGAAGCAACTCTGTAGCATCCTTCTCTTGCTCTAGCTCGCCTTTTATTTTGCTTGTTGTCGCGCTCTCCTTTTTCAGGCCAGTTTGAGCCAAAGATTCACGACAAGATAAAACGGTTGCAGGGGAAGATGTGGTGGAAAAAACTGGTTCGTCTCAGCTCATCTCAAGCCAGCCGGTGGTGTCATCTGCAGACACTATCGTCAGCAGAGGGGAGCTTTGGAGCATGAGGCACATCACTTGTTTTAACAGCCAATCAGCTCGTAGCAACGTCACTTGTAAGACGCAAAGCGTAGAGGAGCCAACAGAAACATGTATTCTCTGAAATTACTGTGAATGGCCAAAAATACTCTGTGATGGTCTGAATAAAGAGCCACAGAGAGGTGCAGAAATGTAGAGTTCTTTCAGACCACCTAAATTACAATATACTGAAATTTCAGCTCAATGACGCTTAAAATAAACTGCCCACCACAACTTCAATGATGTAGATTAATATGAAGCTGACACAGGCAACTGAATACAATTTAATGTTTGATAAAGACAGAGAAAACCTTTACACAGTTGATGCATTTAATCCAATAATTAATGAGCTGAGCAACTGAGAAAGACTCAGCAAATATTTAATCTATTAATATTTTGTTTTATTTTAATGCCAAAAATTTTAGTTTTGTTTTTTCCAGTGTTGTTGTTGTTTTCTTTACTTAAAAATAAGAAAAAGAAAATAATTGCTGCTTTAAATGCTCAGAAAAACTATTGTTGGACCACTAGTTCAAATCAAGAGGCAGGAGGATACAAGAGTAATGCTGTGGGAAAACATAATAAAAGAGAAATAATGGCACAAAAAACAGCCCTGGAGGTCCGAGATTCTCTGACAAGACCTGCTCTGCTGTGCTCAACGTTCAGTCCTGTGTTAAAAGCTGCTCTGTACATCCTGCCACTACTCCACGCCATCACGCAGTGCGGCCCACAGAGAATGGGGACGGAGTAGTTGCCAACATCCCAGTGAATGCCATTAGTAAATATGCCTCAACACAGAAGCCAGGCAGCCAGCTTTGCCAGAGCCCTCAGTCCTTACAGACCCTCGCCTGAGACTGGCCAGGGTCGCAGTCAGCCACTCAGAGTGCAGCTCTGTTCATGGAGCGGCTGCGTCCACCAGGATCCCAAAACAAAATGAGCATTAGTGAAACACTGAGCTGAAAACAGCTTTGAAGTAGTAGTAATAGTAGTGTTCCTGTTCAGTCCACTCCACCCCCCGCTCCACAAGACGCTGCCAAGGAAATGTAAGCCAAATGTTGCTGTAGTTCAGTAATGTTGAAAGCTAACCAACATGAATATGTGCCCTATGTGACTGTTTGTACGCATGTGTGTATATCAGTTTTATCAAACTTGTAAGGAGATTTTTAATCCACATGGAAGAAGGCAAACTGGCCGGAGAAAAAAAACTGGCTCTACACTAGTAGGCTAAAAAAGCAAAGCGTAAAACAAAAACAGACATGAAACTCGCCGTTACCAAAATTAAAAACAGTCAAATCACCAAACAAGTGAAATGCATCCGTGAAATCCCAGATGCAGATCTCTAGTACCTCTACAGACCATCAGCCCCTAAGGAGCAGAAGAAGGACAATTTAAAATAAGATGGCGATAATAAAGCCTTAAAAAGAAGAGTGAACTCAAGGACTCGAACATGAACGAGGAAAAACAAAGAAGGTGGCAGTGAGAGAGACATACGACGAGGGTGAGGCAAATCACTGCCAGTTAAATCACTCCACTTGGCAGGGGCAGCAGCTCTACATTCACCCTTTTAGTCCAATTTATGTATAGGCTCCAGCTACATCAAGGTCTTCATCAAGTGAAACAAAACAAAATGGATTAGGCTGAGCCTCTGTTACAGCCCTCCTCCAACTATCACTCCATCTGCACCAATCCATCCACCTCTGTATTTTGACCCAAACAACAGGCTCTCCAGGGTAGGTGGCTTGGGCAAGGGCCAAGATTGCTCTCTTGCTTTCTCCCTCCCTTCGCTTGCCCCCTCCCTGGGAGCACCTTCCCACCCTTACAAACCCTCTCTGGTTTGTGTCAGTCTAATGAACAGTCTCTTAACTGCTTGACGGCAAGAAAGCAGATGGAACTCTGGGACGATTTACAGCACACAGAGAGGAAAAATTAAGAAGAAAGGAGGACAGTTAGGTTAAAAAGGGGAGTATAAAATATTCTCTAAAAATGTTCCTCTAGCCAGCGAGCCCAAAATATGACTTACATTTAGATGTTTTTCAAAATATCTTTTATTGAATTCAAGCTTCAGACTCCTGGACGCCTTTTAGGAGAATGCAGCTGAGAGAAAACAGAGTGAGAGTGAGATACACATGCCAGAGAAAGACTACATCTGTTCAGTTTTTCTTCAAACGGTCATATGTAATAATGAGGATTATGATGGTGTTGTTTAATTTGTTTAATTTTTATACTTCATGATACAGTGACCATCTAACAAAGCTGAGCTCCAACCAGAAGGAAATGTCTTAATCTTATTGCACGTCATCTGCATTTTGTTCCCATGAGGTCATCGTCATGGCAGGTTAAAATTTATATAAATATTGTCAAGATCTGGCGTCAATACAACAGCTGATTTATATACAGATGGCCTCCCTGAGCCATGGGTTCATCAGTTTAGCAGGGGTGGATTTAGTGATTATGAGGCCCTCGGCAGGCTCAGCAGTGGTATCTCCATCATGCCTTATTTTAACCCTTTTTTAAATGAAAATATTCTTGGTCGACAAAGTACTATGATTTTATACTTAAGTGAAACTTTTAATGACACACTGTGACATTACTCGATTGAAGTAAAGGCCATGAACTCAAAGTCTATCTCATCTACAAAATTAACTTATTTTAATTTCATTTAAAAGTCCCATTTTTAAGATTCCCAACTCGTCCAATACTGACGCTTTGGGTTGGGAGTTCGGCCCGCCACCGACCGAAAGCATCATTATTTGACGAGCTGAGTTTCCCAGTTCGTCAAATACTGATGAGTTGAGAATGGGACCCAAAAATCAACAATTTCTGCAAAGTGGACCTTTTATTTTATTTAACTTCTTCATGCACTGCTGAATGGTAAAATCTTTGATGCATCATATTTTATTTGCTTATCATATATTTTGTTGGTTAAATATTAATCAGCACACTTACCGTTGATTAATTAATGCCAATATTCAACACGCACATAACTGTAATTAAGTATAATACTTAATTACGTTACTACAACCTTTTAATTTTTAAAAAATACGTTACTCAAACCTTTTTATGTCACGCTACTTTCTATTTTTTATTCCATCACAGATGAAATTTTTGATAAAAAATAAAAGTTTTATCAACTGATAAAAAATGGTGCATTATATAAAAACAACTCTCTGAGCGTACGTAAAATTAACATTAAAGAATTAATGTAATGCATCAGTAATAACAATAAAAATACAACACAACTGAACTTTAAAAGTAAAACTTCAACTTGTAATAGAGAGTTTCTATTGCTATACTACTGCATTAAATATCTGAATACTTCCCCATGTTGATGCACATTCTCTTTTGTTCAGTACCCTGCCTTGTTAAATACTAGTTAAAAAGTAGTAATAGAACTTTTTAAGTTTTAGATCTTAACATACCAAATCTATAACTGTTAAGGACTCCTGTAACTGGGAACCCAAAGCAGTTGCCTTGCCTAATGGTAAAGTTCACCCTTGATAATCACTGTCATTTGAGAAGTAGAGAAGGAAGCAAAAGGTAAAGCCAAATCCCAAGGCAAACCACCTGTTGAATGAACCAAAGTCCTGGCAGTGATAAAAACAGGAGGAAAAAGTTTTGCTCTGTAGGGGTTTGGATTAGTCAGTTCTCCATTTGTGATTATTAAAGGCCAGTTTCCATCCACGTTGCCTCTCAGCTCTGTCACAGGGCAAATTCTCAGGTATAATGGGTCTCTACAGTATTAGAAAACTAAACTAAGGGTTCAGAGCAAAGGGTTCAGTCACATAATGCAGACATTATGAGAGGAGATGGAATGATGACAAAAGTTTAAGAGAAAAGGTCAGTAGTGACATTTTCAGAACAGAAAGACTTTCAGAATAAAAATGTCAAAATATCCCTTTTGCAGTTTTCCAAAGCACAATGTCATGCTGCTCGTAATAGAAAGAGCAAAGAGGACTGTCCGACCTTTTACATTCTCATTTTCAAACATTTCGTTCCTTCACTTTGCCAATGTGGGCGCTGCTAACTGAGGATGATTAGTCACACACACTTTCCCTTCACCTGCACTGGTTTAATATCTTGGTAACTTGCCAACTTGCCAGGTGGACTGCATGTGCTAAGTGGGGTGACTGGCATAGTCAAGGCTTTGTCACTATGATTAGCTATGTGGTGCAATATGGTGTTAAGTATGAGGGGAATTTTGACCTGTCCTGTCCATTAGCTTAGAGAAGGTCAATGGTGCACAGTGTAAGCCTCCTTTACACGAGGATGTGCTGACTACTTATCCCAGTACAAAGCAAAACATTACTGAAATATGGTATTTCATGTTTGTCAAACTGGCACCACTTTTTTACAGTATGACTGGCCGGGGCATGGTAATGCAAAGAATACTGCTTTAAAAACCAAGAGCAGTAATAATTAGTAGAGCCTGACCTATATATCGGTTTACTGATTATCTGCCAATAGCAGTCTATCGAAGATATATCTGTGTATATGTTCTTCAATATGCACTAATATTATATGTAACTAAACCCCCAGAGTTCTGGCTGAAGTGCTTCATTCCTGAAATTCAAAAAATGTTGCCTGGCAACCGGTCTCAGCCTGAAGACTGAGGCCCTGTCCCAATATCCGCACTTGTGCCCTTGCGCCCTTGCGCCCCTCAATTGTATGTTCATGTTAGAGGGCGCAAGAGTGCAGGGTATCCCAATTCTCTAGTTTTGTTCTCCAGGGCTGATCGTAGCCGCCCTCCTGCGCCCTTAATGCACCCTTGTCTGCAAGCGCACATCAAACCACACTAAGGAAGGCTATTACCCAGAATCCCTGTTGTTTCATGATGTTTCACATAGCTAACTAATGGAAAAACAAAACGGAGTGAAAAAAAAATTAAAAAGGTGGTGTCACATTATAGCTATTATTAGAGGGACACGCCTCCAAATTAACAGGTAAATTGAAATGTAGAAAGGAAATTGTACATGTCCGCCAACTAATATATATTATGCTGTTATTATTATACCGTTTACTTACCTGTTGGTCGGGCACTTGCATCAGTGTTTGGATCCAGCTTAGAAGCCATTCCTGTGGTTCATAATTTTCCAGATAATCCGCTAGCAGTGATTTCTGATTAATTTTAGCAGAATGGCCATGGTCAGTGCCATTTTTCGTCTCCTAGGTGATCCCAACAGAAGTGACGCAAATAAGTGATGTGTACAGACTTGTCCCAGTTCTGCGCTGAAAAAGCTTTGGACCCTTGCGCACTTACGCCCCTAAGTGCACATTTCCTCAACGTCACGCAAGTGCGCACCTCAAGGAAGACCTTAGGGTGCTGTGCAGATATTGGGACAGGGCCAGTGTCTTGGTATTGGTGACATCACAGTTCACCTTATCAACCAATTAAATGCATTAAAAAACTGCCTTGCAATGGCAGTGTTTCAACCAGTAGATGGTAGTCACCACACACATTTATAATGGAATATGGAAAAGTCAGTTAATTTGCAAATGTCAAGACTAAGACCTGAATCAATCAAAAACACAACTAAATACTTCTAAGCATCGATTTTCAGCTGAAAAAAGTGGTTTACGGGTTAAGTTACTCTTTAACACTGTTTTATAAGGTTGAAAAAATGTTTGGACCACTGATTTAAAATTGTTTAATAACTTAGTTTGTCAAGCAGAATGTCCATAATTTAATTAATAGTAAGTGAAGTGTTAACAGTGCTGATGTTTGGAATAAAGTTCGTTAAAATGTAATTATCCTGCCTTCGTTACCTTCACGAGTATTTAGTTATACCAGCAAATACATCAGCGCCATCTGGTAGGATCCATATCCGTCCATCAATATAATCACAGTCTGATTGACGGGACATGAATACAATTTTTTACTCACCAACATCAACTTCATTTTCTGTGCAGCCAGTCAAACACATCATCACTAGTTTTTTGTCAGACTTACAAATATTGATGTGCATGTTGTCCAGACACTGTCCAGTGTTTTTCCACATGATGTAAAACTAAGTCATCAGGAAATAATTTTCTTCATCAAAAAATCCAGAGGCAGCATAACAGGATCTGTTAAAAATCGAGTTAAATGTTTTAAACATGATCTTTTTTGAAGAAAAAGGATCAACTACATGAAGCGACTGAGACAAAGGAAATGAGAGGCAAGGTGCAGAGAGCCCCAGAGACTCGCTGCGGCGAGTTACATATTCCATATGTCCAGCATTACTCAACATTGTCTCAGTTGGGTTCCTGTGGGGGCGAGCCCTTTCAGCCATTCCACACTAATGGACTGACAGAGAGCAGGACTTCAGAGCACCTTTACTACGTCCTCTCTGTACTGTGAGAAACAGGCCTGTGGTGGGAGTGGAAGAGAGAGACAGACATGGAAAAGAACAAGAGACAGAAAAAAGAGAGCTGGGAGAGATTCAACAGTGCTGAAACGGACCATCAAAATCTCTGCTCCCTTCGTTATGCATGACATACCAAGTGCACAACAATTGAATTTTTCTGAAACTGCTGTTCATGGTAACCCTCTGTATCAATCTTCTGTTTCGTCCATTTGCTAATAAAAAATGAAGGTGACACTGTCCAGTAGAAGTAAAACTGCCAATTCAAAACTACCCACGGCTTTTATTCAGATCCCTGTCAATGCCAAACATGAAAGACAACGATATCAGGTCAGGCTGAGAAGGTTGAGTACAGAGCAAGATTTGTCTCATAAATATTATAATAAAATGTGAGTTGATGATTGATGATGATTTGTACAAATGCACTGATATTTTTGAATCCTAGTTTTACATTCAGCACAAATATTGAAAAAATGCTATATGTCCACACGCATTAGCTGTAATAAGACAAATATAAATCAAAAATTTTTTCAACTGTTAAATCTTCATTTGTGGATGATGTGATGTGTATTCACTGACCTAGTTTTAGGACAATCTCTCTTCTTTTGTGGATTTTGAGACAAATGTCATGCTCTTTCAGATCTGTGAATCATGCACTCATAGCTACAGACTGACGTGGCACTACACGACGTGGTTTTGGGTGCAGCACTTTGTGTGGACAGAAAAGCCGAGTACTTATTGCTGAAAGCAGATGCTGTTCACAGGCCTGTTAGGACTGCCGGCCATGAGAACAGACAAGACTGGGCAGTAAACTGAAGCTTTAGACATAAGTCAGAGTTACACATTTTTCAAGTCAGGGAGAACAATGAATGTTTCGATGTTTGTCGGTCACTGTGAGAAGATCGCAAAGGACAGCACTCACCTACCACTCAGCCAGAGCGCCCCAGGAGGAGAGGAGAGTTTTACTGCTCTTTTGTAAAGGCACATCATGACAAGACTTAGATTTCAGACCTGGGCGATATGGAAGAAATCAGTATCACGATAACTGTGTGAAGACACCGGTTTTGTTACGTTGATGTTGACCTCCTGAGCTGAAAAGTAACAATATGAGGTGTGACGTAAAACCAAAACTACAATTTCCAACTGTCATTGCCTCAAATATTTCAGATTAAATTTTTGGACAATTTAAGATATGGTGTGTTTTCCATAATCAATATATACAACAGACTTGTGTATAACAATATTCCACACTGAATAACAACATAATAATAAAAAACTCAATAAACACATAGGTGCAAAACACTACTGTATCCATTTTTATAATGAGAAATCAGTTTTAGCATCCATATAAAGACCTCATTTCACTTCCAGTTTGGCAAAATAAAGCAAAAAAACCCCAACATTTTAGTTTAATTAAAATTTGTTGCACTGATATACTAAATATAACTGCAGATGTTGCAACTGCATGGAACCCTTCGACACGCCTGCAGACACATTAATTCATTACGTGTGCCATTAAACTCTCTGCACACTGTGTTACTCTCTAAGCTTCGATTCATTAAATTAGCACCCAAAGAGTTACAGAGCAGAGTGCGATATCCACTAAAACATCATACCTCGTGATGGCAACATCAGCCCTCTATGTTGCTTCAACAAGCTGTCCATTTATTACAACCTTAAGCTCCATTTTGCATACAGGCCTCAGTAAGGGTCGGTCAAGGGGTAACTGAGCCCCTGACTGGGAGGCACATGAGCCAAATGTGATTCGACAAGGCCCAGAGCTACACGGCCAGGCCGCAGCCTCCCTCAGAGGGAAGGCCTTATTGCTCCCTCAGCCAGTCAACATTCTCCAGTTTGTGCAACAAATCCTAATGAGGCTGTTCTCTGTAGGGGAACCAGGACCCTGTCCATGAGGATTTGCCTGAAAAGCTGAAAAAAAAAAAAAAAAAAAAATCCAGGAAAGAAGTAGTGAAGCAACCGATTGCTTACGCTCTGTGTCTCCCACATAGACTGAGACTGATGAAGCGAGGGGAACCAAATGATGCCCTGAGAAATAGCAAGGGATTAAAAGTGTCCAATGAGAAAATCAAGGCATTAAATATAAGTCAGAAAATACAGGCTGATATGTGAGAGATGGTCCGTGACAGAGTATCTATTTGGTTGAGCCACTGTCAGCAGGTTAAGAAAACACAAGTAGACACAAAAATCCCAGTCATGCGGTCTGCAATGCAAACTCTGGGTTTGGGAAGTTGATATTTATATGCAGCTCAAATAGGCTTAGCATGTCAATGTAGGGAAAGAAAATCAGTTCTTTATTCATACATAGGAAAAAAAATCCAACAATAACCATTTCTGACAAAAATAAAGGAAATAAATGTCAAAACCAAATATGTAAAAAGTCTCCATCTGTGGTTAATATTCCTACAAACTCAATACAGACCATTAAGAACTCACTGAGAAGAGGCAGTGGGACAGAAAAGGGTCAATGTTCAAAGACATTCCCATGTTTCTGATCTGTCATTGAGGTCAGTCCACCTGAACCACATTAATTCATTTTTCCTCTCTGTGCCTCTTCCTTTTCCTCAGGAAAATTGTGACGGTAAGGCTTTGTAGCAAAGCCCGGTTTAAAAGTCAGATGGCTATATATTACAATGATACACTCTGACAACTCTGTCAGCCACAGTCTCCTTTTTTTCAGAGGAGGGTGGAATAAAATAGTGGCACTAATAGGCAACACCTGTTCCCTTTCTGCATCCATCAGTATATCAAATATACAAACAGTGACAGCTGTGGTGCAGGCAGTGATATGGCAAGGTTATGAGCCCGCGTGATGCAAAAGACAGAGACAGCGTTTGTTTCTCAGAGCACTTCTTCCCACATGGGGCCCTCTCCACGTCAAATAGCTGAAAACAGAGTGTAGGAGCCAGAACTTATAAAATTTCACAAATGCTTTTATAAAATGCACCAGGCACCACTGATTACTTTCCTCAAAAGCTGAGGAACCAAAAAGAAACGGGCCTTTCACCGAGCCTGCTTTCAATTATGAAATCTATAAAGACACTAAGATAGGAGTTGATGTGACGGATGATCTGCGAGATGCCATGACAGAATCCATGCCTGTGTCTGCCTTAGCTCAAGTTTGCCTAACTGCAGAGACACACCTAAAAGACAGAAGCCAGCTACAATCAAAGAAGAGTTGTAATCAAGAGGTTATTAGAGGGATCTGGCTTGAGCATTAACTTTTTGCCTATAAAACTCCTTTAGAACTGGTTGGCTTTAATGTTTCTTGCCTAATACATCATTGTGTGGTGGAGAGATTCCTCAGCTGGTTTATAATTACCACTTGCAGCTAAAAATCTCCACGAAAAAAGACCTGGTGATGGCAGCAACCATCTCATCCCACCAAGCGCTTCAACTACTCCTTTACACCGACAGCCATTCAGTTGCACAATGTCGCCTACCATACTGACCCCAGACTCGGTCACCTTGATAGCAAGATGATCACCCCTGATTGGGCACTGACTGCACTTTATTATAATGTCTATTCCCACTGACATTGTCTGCACTGCTTTATACATTTTATACTACATGATGAATAAAAGTGCATATCAGAGCATGTGAGCGGAGTGTGAGCGGGATGAATCACTGCTCACAGCTCCTGGAGCTGTCCATAACGAGCCTCCAGCGCTCAACACCTCTCCACACCGCTCCGTTCCATCCTGCTCTCCGCTCAACACAGATTTCACTCTGTTTCGCTCCAAAATCACTCCACCCACAAAAACAGAAAGAAAGAACGAAAAATCTGCACCACATCTTGTAAGCAGCCATGAGGCGCATCACTCCTCCAAGTCATCCTCATATAGCCTCATAAACCTGTATTTGAGGTCACAGCCTTTAAATCTAATCATAATTTAATAAACACCATGTTGCGCGCACTCATGCAGGCAAGCCACGCGTACTCAGGCGGGTCTAGACACGATGTGAGCAGCACTGGAGTGGAGTTGAGCGGTGCCGATCACATCATGAGCTCCAGCGTGTTAAAAAAAATCCGCTCACAGCTCCACCTAAAATTTTTCACTCCTGCTCCGCTCCGTTCACATGTTCTGGTGCATATATATATTACACATCTTTGTTACCATATCTTAGTATTCTTATTTCTATTAATTGTATTCCTTATTCATGAATGAAAGTAATAAACAAATTTGAAAATTACTCTGATTATGGAGCTAAATTGGAAGGTAAAGCATGGACAGTTATTATAGCTCATTCTGAGGAAGACATAAATGCGTACACTAAATTTATGGTCATCCATCTAATGGTTATTAGGATATTAAATTCAAAAACTCATGTCTACCTCATAGTAGTGCTAGACATCAGGGGATATCATAAGTCTCTGTCATGCCAGTCCATTTGTAGATGTAGCCTATATTTTATTTCAAATAATGAATAAAAACTATGACATGCAGGTGGTGCTACAGCGACAGGAATCCTAAAATGTTTCGCAAGTATTCCTCCGGGCAACACACATAAATATTCCAAATGTCAAGGTAATCCATCAAACAGCTATCAAGATATTTCACTAAAAGCCAAAAATGTCAACCTGGTTCTGGCAGTGGTCACCAAAGATGTAAAAATGAATCACCAGAATCGATGGGATTTTTCCTTTGCCTACCATGCAGTCCGGCCATTTAACAAACAGACAAACTGACCAACAAACCAACATTGTCATCCTATACACGCATGCTGCTAGCTTAGCTCCACAGTTACTACTAATTGATAACTAAGGACTGAAAAGGACAGAAAGGACTGAAGGAAACGTGTTGCTCCTTATCTGATCAGTGTGAAAGAAATCTTAAAAGAGGAATTAAACAATGAATGGTGTGGCAGCTGCAGCCTGCATGCTGAATTTCCTCTAAATTACATTGTGTGATTGTATGTGTAATGGAGGACATTTGCAGATAAATCCAGCATCAGCAGTAAGCATTCAGAACTATTTTAGAGAGTCATCCGGTGATTCAGCTCAGAAAAAAACAAAAACATCCATTTTAAGTTCAGAGACAACATAAAACTCACACAAACGCCACATTTCCCCTCTTAGTCATTCTTTTTTTTTCCTCTTGACCTTCTGCCTTTTAAGAAACGTGACATGCAAGGGAAAACAAGTGCAAATTTTTATAAGATGTTTTACAGGGAGGGACACCTGAATGATGTTTTTGTAAGATTCAGACACTGACGTAACATTTTTCAGGCCTGCCTGAGACAGTTATAGCTGTAGTTTAATGGACATTTCACTAGATTGTTATAGATGTGATACAGTAAAGACAAAACCACATAAGAAAAAATATTTTAATGTTGGAGCTGTGAGGATACGTCTGCTGACTGTACTTTGTTTTTTGTTATGCACATGGTTTATTCACCCCTTTCATCTGATGCACCTTGTAAAGCTCTGCTCTGATATACTGAAGTACAAGTTCTGAACAGAAATATGTGGGCAAGGCTCAAAACATTTGGGGCTAAAGCAGCTGCGGCCCAGAGAACCTACAGAACGGACCTAAAGCTCTGGCACCGCCCTCACAGCTGCTGCGTTCACTGCTGCTACTAACATGACATGAGGAGGTTTTCGCTTAATCATACATATGTACTGTGTTTTGGAATCTGCTTAACTCTGAATATTAAGAGAACATATCTGCATTCTTTCAGCTTTTTGGAGGAATCTGAGGATATTCTAATTATAAACATTAAGTCTCTGCAAAGGCATGCTGGTGCCATGGACGTCCACAAGATCCACCAGTGTCTCCATCCTTCAACTCCACATCAAAGACGGCAGAGCAACAGTTTGAATTATGGACAGAAAGTGCGCGGTCATACCCCCAGTGGCAACAAACTCCCAGCCCAACTACGCCTGCGCCACCCCGGGGTGAAAAAGCACAGGACACAGCTCAAAGAAAGGCTGTATAAATTACAATACCAACAACTGCGCATTAGCAACAGGACAAAAGGTCGCTGAGGTCAGCAAGTCATTTGGTGGCTCAAGACACCAACAACAGCCGGGGTAAAAGTACACAGACCATTTGCAATCATTTGTATTAACTCTTGTTTTAGACTGAAGCGGAACCAAATGTGGGTTACAGTTTCTTCTCACCTGTCCTTACTGTAATAATGTCTTTGGAGCCAATGATATCAGTATCAGTGCACAAGGTCAACCATTTATTGCCTCTTTTTCCAACTCTGGAAAAAAAAAATTTCCGACATTTCAAGCATTACCTTAGCCTGGCAAGCCATACTATAACACTAAAATGTATAGTCTGGCAAGGACCGATAGACCTCCGCTCAATCCAAGGGGCGGGATGAGCGCTGTCTTTCAAACTGCCTCTGCACGTAATAGGGTAG
>JAPQLA010000010.1:3632923-3653358 GCA_029822935.1 Naso vlamingii
TAAACACATAGAGTGCTGTGATTGGTGAACACAAACGGTGTTCAGGACCTACAAAGTCCCTATGGCTCGTTGCTAGATGACTGGCTGAGCAAATCTATTTGCTGCCGCTAGGGTGCGTCTAGATTTCTAGGCTAGCATTACCTCACTTTCCTTTACTGTGATTGCTCAGGGAATATTTCCCTCAGCTAAATGCCGATCTGGAAAGATTACAGCATATTATCAGCAGATGGACAAAACAGGGACAGGTCAGACTAGGTTATTACAAAGCAGATACACATGGGATTCATTCTGAGGCAGAGGAGCTGAATACTGGTGTCGTCAGCAGAAGGTAATGACACTAAACAGAGCAAAAGAAAACAAAGAAACACTGATAACAGATGCTAATGCGGAAAAACAGCAATTTTGTTAACTGGTATATCCAAAGATGACAATGACAAATCAAGGCTATAATAGCAAGTGACGGAATCATAAATGATTCCAAAGTTTTAACCCCCCCCCCCCCCCAAAATAAAATAAAATAAAAATAAAAAATTCTGGATTGGTGTCAGTGTACTTTTGTCGAATGGTAACACAAGGATAGAACAAAGACTGATTTAGAAACAGGGCGACTGGCTTACAAAAAGACAACACTATGGAAAAACTTGCCCAGATGAAGACAGGCCAGAAATGAGACGACAAGCAGCTGTTCAAGCCAGCTGTCCATGCCAGTTGTTCATAAAGGCTGGAAGGCCAGGATGGAGCGATTCAGAGATTTTGGGGGGGGGGCTTAGATATAACAAGCTGAGAGATGGAGAGGGAGAAAAGTGAAAAGGGCCAAGAGGACGGAGTCAAAAGTAAATGAATGTGTTCACTGAGGGACACTCGGAGAAGCGGGACAAATTTATTAGCACAAATCAGTCGACCAGACTTTGCTACGTTCATGACTGCAGTCTCTCTTTGAATTGCAGGAATGTAACAAATATCTGATCTGAAAAAAGGCTTCAGTATCTTAAACAGACACGAATCAAAACAAATACATATTAGAGGGAAATTTTGTGAACATTGAGAGAATTATTACACCAACACATATGTTAAAGAAGCCATTAACATATCAGTAATAACATTTCCATGCTGACTAAAAGACTGAATTCAATGGAAAGTTTTGGCCACAAAATATCATCTAATATCATCATGAATATCCTCATTTTATTTTTTTTTTAATTAAGTTTTTTTTTGGGGGGGGGGGGGGGGGGGGGGTTTTTTGGGCCTTTATTAGGACAGGACAGCTGAAGAGTGGGCAGGAAACAGGGGAGAGAGGGGGAATGACATGCAGCAAAGGGCCACAGGTGGAACCGAACCCGGGTCCGCTGCGGCGAGGACACAGCCTCTGTATATGTGGCGCCTGCTCTACCGACTGAGCCACCAGGCGCCCCGCATATCCTCATTTTAGTAATAATGGTTCATGTACGCTTTAATATCCCAGCCTCCTTCGCTTACCGTGACCTCAGTACGCAGAAGACTCAAACCAGCTGGGCGATAAGGCCTAAAAATAAAATACCTGATTTTTTCATACCACATTCGATTTTCAATTTTAATCTTTTTTTTTGTTTTTTTAAACTACAAAAGACAAAGGAATTATTTCAGCTATGCTGTTTTTATTTCAAACAAACATGAATTTCCCTACTGGGAAAGTGCAAACCTAGCTTGAACCAAACCAAACCTCACTTTAAATAAAGGTTTGATCAAACAAAGATGAGTCCCCTAATTTGGGATTAATGAAGTACCAGCCTAACTTTCACTAAACTTCACTCATAAAAAATAAGAACCCAGAGCTGAGAGACAGCCATACACTACTGTATTTACCCTAATTAAAGGGAAAATTGATTTTAATGATTTGTATTTTTTAACATTGTCCACACAGATTCATTTGAATTTTGACTTAAAACTGATTTATTGTCCGGCCCTAACTCAAAGCTTTTAATGGCATTATTATAAGTGTGATGTTTTAAAAGTACCATTAAGTCTTGCACTGTACAGGCATCACAGAAAAATGCATTGTGTTGATGCTCGTAATAAGGCCACACACTTCTTATGTAGCCTCTGTACTGTGGGACTGCTAGGCTGATGTTAGGGAATAGCAAGCGCAAGAGCGTCCCCTAGTGGCTCTGAATTATTCACACAAGTACAAAAGGGTCACAAAGAGAGAGGCCAGTGTAGCTTCAGGGATGATAGTAAAAATGCATCAGATGATGAAAAAACTCTATTTGTCGATAAATCAGCAGAAGAATTCAAGTAAATTGAAGTGTGTGGCTGTAATTAACTTGTCTGCAAACTGACAAATGCACACAGTAATACGCTAATATCAGCTATTCTGATGTTCTCACTTATTTTGGAAAAACATGAACCAAGCATCATCCACGGTCTTAGGTAATTGGGTGTATACTGCATTTCAGTTTGAGGTGTGGGCTTGAAAGATGCTGAACATGTTCAGATACTCACTGTAAGTTCTTGAATGAGCTCTGTTTGTGTTTCCTTGAGCCGGACAGCAATGCAATGATTTCACTTGGCAGCCTCCAGGACACCCTGATAAGAGATGAGTATTAATAAATCACTCAGAAAAAAACATTCAGCAACATTCCCTGGCAGATGGAAAATTTCTGGCACAAAGTTGTAAATCAGCAGAAACTGACTTTTATCACATTTCCTTTTATTGAAGGCCTGCATTTGACTGGAGGCAGCAAACACCTGGTCTGGCAAAACACTTCAGAATAAAACATTTTTGATAGGACTGTACACAATTTCTAACTAACAAGAAACTTAACACTAAAAAGTAGGGGTGGGACATAATATCCTCCACTTAATAATTTTTTGTCTCTTTTAGGGCTGCAGCTTCTGATTATTTTCATCATCGATTAATCTGCTGATTATTTATACGACTAATCGATTAATCATTTATTCCATGAAATACCAAAAAAGTATGAAAAATGCTAAACTCAATTTTCCAGAGCCCAATGTGACATCTAAAAATTGTTTCTCTTGTCCAAACAACAGCCTGAAACACAAAGACTCCTCATTTATTCTCATGAATGACACAGAAAAGCAGCAAATCCTCACAATTAAGAGACTGAACCAGTATTACATTTACTTTATTATTTAAAAAACTACTTAAACAATTAATTGATTATCAAAATAGTTGCTGAATAATTTTTTTAAACTCCTTTGGGACTTTTGTGTCACTTTGTGGTCATTTGAGTGTCTTTGTAGTGATTAGGGTTGGGGTTCTGATTGATATTTCAAAGAGGTACCCTGTGCCCATTGGGCATTTACAGTAAGACACGCATAGGAAAAACAGAAAATTAGCAAATCTGAATTTAGTGACCAATGCTAATTAATACCCTGGTTAGGGAGACGATGTTATCTTGCAAATTTAAGTCCCTACAAGACACTTTTAACTCGTTAAGAAGCAGTCTAAATTTAATACTGATGCTTCACATCTTACCTACATCAGCAAATGAGACCATCAACAGGGAGACTGGAGATAACTATCCTGTCTTTAAAATGGCTTTGCCCGGTCCGTTCAGTCAGCAGAAACGCTTTACGGCACACAGACCAGAAGAGACAATTTGTGTTTACAAGCATGATCGATCTGCTGTCCTCTTTTTTACTCTCTATGGTTGGAAGCAGAAGGATATTTTTCTTCAGATAATTTCAGTATTTTGTGTTTATGGCCATACTGGTATTGTGCAAACAAGTGGCGTGTGTCTTTCACTCTCTTCTAAAACGAATGCTCACACTGGACAAGATCTTCACGACAGTAGGCGGTACTGCTTTCGTCCACATGGGCTGCTACAGTCAACACAAAACAAAAGTTTCTGAGAGGAGCTTTGAATCCACCAGACTGGAAAATCATAGTTTATGTCATCATTTGTGTTTCTGAAGCTCAAAACTGAAAGAATGCTTTTCTCAGACTCCAACCTTAAAACTCTCAAAAACCAAATAACAGCCAGTATCTCATATGTTAATCATTGCTGTTGTGATTTGAGTTCTCTCAGAAAAAAGCTGCAGTGACACTAGTGACCAGAAGACAGTAACCAACAGTTTCAGCACTGCAGCTGTGTTAAAATAAAAAATAAATAAATAAGTAAATAAATAAATCACCCAGTCCAACCCACTGACCCAGTGCTCTTTGCCTTTCATTTCCCACTTCTGTTTCTAAACAGTTACTTGAGCTGCTGGTCACGTTCATATGATGCTGAGAAGCTATGAGAAGAGGATTAGTTTGCTAATGCTCGTGAGAGACACTTTTACAACAAACTACTGACACGGAGCTTAGTAACCAGTCCATATGCACAGGGTATTTAAGACCCTTTTACTTTTTCCATAAACAAGTCATTTAGCCTCTTTTCACTAAACTCTGAAGCTTATTTGACTGTGTACGACCAATAAGCCTGAATGACATTTCATTTCATATTCAAAGGGGTCATTCTTTAGATAACAAACACTGACTTGCAATGTGATGCAAAATTTCTGGAAACCCAGTAACAGGCTGAATGTTTTATGTCAGTGCTGATTTTAATGTGTTTGGAGGCAAGCAACACGTATTATATGAGACTAATTTACGGGATGTCGTTCAGAAGTGAATAACAAGTAATTTAAAACAAGAAAAAAAAAACAATCAGCAACAATGTTTTTGCAGTTAAAAGGCACCAGAATAATTTCAAATATACATATATTCTTCAGGAGACTGAGGTATTTGGTCATCTGCATTGCATTGGTCAGATAAAGGTGATTGACAATGAAGTTGGACCTCCCGTCACTGCAAACAACTGCACAACTGCTCCCACAGGCAGGTGTTCAAATAAATGACTTGAGCAACTTTTCCTCACAACAGCGAGCTGGACCAGAGGCTGTTTCCAGCCAGCCGACATGTCCTGAAACACGCCGCCACACACAGCGCGAGAGCCGTGCACACCAACGGTACATGCACGAGACTGCTTTCCAACCGGCCCAGTGTCGTTTTCCTGCTGTTTCACAGGTGTTTGAGCAAACTAACAACGGCCAAACGACAGACATATCTAAATGTTATTCACACTTTCTGTTCACAAAAGTTAACACAGCACAGCTCAAACTCAACACATGCCCGCTAATATTTTAAGATTAAAATATTAATTAGATTGGTTGTTTCAGAATTCTTAATGTTCACGTGCATGCAGCAAATTCTTGTGGAAATTAAAATGACGTTATTATTACAGCTTCGGCCCTAACGTTATATTAAATCCCAGTAACGTCACGACCTTATCAGCCAAGCTAGCGGTACATTTAACACCACAGCTTCGTTGTATGAACCTGAAACAGCTCGCATGTCTCACCATCACTTAGAGCTCCGAACTGTGAATATTTCACCTCATTTTTACCATCAACACACTCCGACGCTGCTGTTTGGTCGCACCATGCTAGCTAAGTTTATGTTAGCCGAGTGACGCTGCTAGCCGCTGCCAGCTAACCTCGCTGACCAAAACAGCTGGCTGAACAACAGCGGTTTGTTTCCCCGAGCTTTCCCTCATAAGCTGCATACTCACATGGGCACCAACCGGCTGAAAACACGCTGAGAAGTAGTGGGCGATATGTAAAGTGTTCCAGGTCCTCTACTTAAGTTTTCGCCGGATGCTGATGTATCCACTATCCAAGCATCAAACCATGTTCCGTGGGCAGCTGCGCACTGAGTTCTTGTTTGCACTCGTAAGCCACGACGAGGTTTCTGGGAAAATGTAGGGAACTTCGAAGGAACCAGAAGGAGGCCAAGTGACCTCCCGGACTCTTATCTCCTAGTAGGCAAGGCAGCGTTCGGTCTGTCAGTGGGAAAGTATTTATATATTATTCCACCAGCTTTTATCCTATTTTTTTTAAGAAGATCAACGGGGAAATGAAAATACAGTGCAGTACAATAAGTTAGATTTATTAGCCGAAGGCTATAAAAAATGGAACTATGGCAAGCCGTTTCAACATTTAATAGCTAGTCTGGATATGTATCACAGATATCCGCAATTTAATTCTTCTTATCCACAAGTGTCATTTTGGATATCCACTACGTCATTCTTCCTAGGACAGATGACGTCACTTGTCCCATTCATGTGTATGGGGTTTCTCATCACAGATATCTTTCATTCAACAGTAGATATCTACAACTGAATTATGACTATCCGTAATTCCGGTTTGAGATATCAACGGTTTAATTCTGCCTAGTCATTATTCCAGTTCAAGTTATCTTCATTTCCCCTCAGTTAAAGACACCTAGGCTATACTGTCCTTTTTAGATATCTTAAATTAAGTTTTATCTAGTCAAAACGACATGATAGATATCTTAAAATGGAATTGCAACTAGTCAAAATTATATTATAGATATCTCAAATTGGAATAATGGATAGTCATAATGTAGTGGTTGATGTCTATTATATGTCTATTATGTTATAGATATCTTCAGATGAATTTTGATTAGTGTTATCTCCAATTGGAGATATCGTTTACCTTCATTCTGCCCAGTCAAAATGTGATTACATCTTGAAATGGAGTTTTGATCAGGAACAATTATGTTGTTGCACGACAATTCTCTAAAGTCCAAATGATGTTTGTGATGTCTTGAAGTGAAATTCTGCCTAGTTAGGATGTGTGACAAGTCAAATGGTGGTTTTAGTGACGTCATCGCAGTTATCTGTAATTCAGTTTTGACTAGTCACAACTGAATTACAGTCAAAACTGAATTATGTCTCTAACTGTCAATTCGACTAATCAAAATGTAATTAATACTAGTCAAAATTATAGTTGATATCTATAATGTTTATTCTGGATAGTCAACTTTTGCCATTAAAAAGTTAAAACGGTTTGCCAGAAAGAGGAATAGCTTATAGAGAATGAAACTGGAAAAAACAAACAATGACGTAATGTTAAGCCCACTGACAGAAATTACAAGCTGTTAAAATTGTTATGTGGTCTGCAGTCTCCTGTTCAAAAGTCCATTTATCTGGTAATAAACTGGAATAAACTCATACAGGTTTCTTTTCAGCACATAACGACAGCTCAGGATTTTCAGGATTCGAGAGGTAAAGGATAAAAACTACATTTATGACTTTACCAATATAACTCAGTTTCATTCAGTTGCGAGTGCACGTGAGCGAGCTGTCATGCTTGTTGCTGTAAGTCAAACTGGCACAGCTGGATGAAATGCATCCCAATAAACCAGTTTAATGTGGTTGGTACAGCTGCATTTAAAAAGAAAACGGTGTACACTACGAACATTGTGAAGACATTTTAAGATTTCATAAAGACATTATGATTCTTCTAGACTCGTGAGTGTGTGTGTGTGTGTGTGTGTGTGTGTGTGTGTGACAAGACAAAAGCTATTACAGGCTAAAACATTGTACAACAATCATTTGGACACAAACTACAGCTACAGCATTCAACAGATCAAAACCAACAGTGTCATTTATGTGTATGGTCCTAATTTCACCGGAATCCAACTCTTCTGACTTTTAATAGTTCACATTTTCACTTGTGGGACTTGTTTAGAATACTTCTGCTTCCTCAAACAGGACAAAGAGTTCAGTTTTTAAATCATGGCTGCATCCTTGTTTTATTTTCTAGTATCAGAGCTAAGTGCCAAAACCTTCACATTTATAACTGTGTCCTCAGGCGAAAATAAATTACTTTGTTTTTTTAGGGGGATGCTTTACTCATATAGCCTGTATGGAAAGACACGGAAAAAGCTGGAGAAATTAGTAAATGTTCAGTTAGATTTTGATGTTAGGTGAAATGTTATGACGCTCTATAAATAAACATTAATAATTTTTTTCACCATACAACAGTGGTGTTTTACTACATAAAGAATTAACTGCTTCAAATAATTATGAGCTTTGGAAGAAAGAGAAAAATATATTTATTATCTACAACTCGTGCAAACAAACTTCAGTTTGAGTTTTATGTGAAGGAACAAATTTTTAACAATGTATTTATTAAAAAAAAAATTACAACCCTTTCAGCTCCTCTTATTATTTCTGGTTGCTGTACTTGTCACATGGGGGCAGTATGATTACTAGACTGTGAATTGCACTGTTTCTGCACAGCAACATTCACTGCTCTATAAACAAAATCTGTGTTGTTCATTCTATGTGAAAGCCATAATATGTCTCAAGTAGCCAACTGTAGACATGGAACCATAAGAACCTTTTATGAGAAGCACTATGAGTCCATTACGCATTGTTCATGACTGCACAGGTCACAGACAGCTGCTTTAACAGCATTAATATTCATTTTATTCTGTGCAACAAAAATGTTTCAAAAAGCTTCTGACTTCATCTTTACGGCTCCACTGCGGCAGATCAGGTCTGTCTTGTGTTAAAAGCACTTTGACTGCTGTTACAGGAGGGCGGGCCACTTGTTATTCACTTTGCTCTGCTCTGATTTTCCCAGCATGACATCCCATCACACAATGTTCTGCACCGTTACCAGGAGTTTACGTGTCACTAAATGTGATCCTCCACTTACGACGTTTAAATGCACAGTATATGAATCATTTCCTTTATCAAGATTCAAAACTGCTTATAACAAAATGGACAACATGTCACCAAACTTGTTTTGCTAGACTGTACAGAAAATGATATGAAAAGTAAACTGCAGCAGCTCTGCAGAGGCACAGCAGGTGCAGCCTGAAATGAAGCAGAAACAGCAAATATATATTAACGGTTGACTTAAATAGGATGTGTTTTTCAGTTGAAATGTCTAATTGATGGACATGTTAAGTTTGCCACCTGGATCTATTTCCCCTACAGAACGAAGTTTCCTTTAACTTCTCCACACTTCTGACCTTCTTCTACCTAAACCAGCTGCGTAAACAAACATCTCAGCCCCCTTCAAATCTGAAACATTAATTCACCAGAAATATTTAAACAGGTCTACATGTCTGCAGCGTTTCTAACTTATCTTGGCTGTGTTATGAAAATTAAGTTCAGCTGGACCTGCTATAGGGTGTGTAGCCTACCAGAAAATTCATCTCTTACTGGACACTCAGGGTTTTTTTCCACAAACCTGTTGGACTGATATGATGATCATAAATCACATTCTCCTCATGAGTCCTCTCCTCGGGTTGATTACAGCACCACCAACTTAAAGCAGGCTACCTAGTCATCTTTTCCACAAAAGTTAAGGGATAAATTGTCCTCTTTTTAAATAGGGACCAATCATTTTGTTTCCCAGCTGTCAGTTTGCAGTAACGAGTCGCTTGCGCGTGTCGGCCGGTGGCCGGAGGGGAGGCACAGGTGGACAGCTGTCAGTCAGCAGCAGGCTGAGGGCAGCAGCCGCTGTGGTCACATTAAAAACTGCATCGCCTTTTGTGACAACTGTAGATCAGTGAGGCATCAGCTCCCCTCGCTCTCGTGCCAGGGATATGTAGTCTTTAGTGTATAGATCGTCGCCGCGTGGTAGCGGCCTGTGCGGGAGTAAAACTACAGTTCCCTCTGAGCTACTCGGAGGTGTTAGTTGTCAATATGGCTGTTGTCAGACAGACAAAGCAGAGAGGCAAATAATTCGCCTCTGATTAGAAATCCTTGGAAAGGGGTCGGACAGGGCACTGTAATCAAACTGCTTTATTTTTCGGCTGCGGTAAAAGACACACCGGGTCTTTGCACAAGTTACAAAGTTAAATGGTTGAGTGGACAATTTGATCCGAGGTAAGTCATGTACTTAGCTATCTTCAGCACTGAAAGTGATGTTATTAATATCAAACGTTCGCTAGCCAGCGACGGCGGCTAACGTCAGCTAACGTTAAGTATCAGCGTTGGCATGGCTAGCATGTTATGCTAACCACACAAGAAGCGCAAAGCTGCCCAAAAAATCCCGAATAAAGTTGCTAGCCGTCTTCTGCAGTGCCCGTGGACTGTTGTCAGTACAGATTCAGCGGTGGCGGTGCTGGAAATGATGATAACAGTTCTGGGTTAGAGGGCTACAAGCGGGGAAATGTAACGTTAACGTTGCGTGGGGCATTGTCCGTCTGCCACGGAAACATTTGCTAACGTTAGCTTTTGGGCAAAGGGCGTGAAAGCTGGCATCACCGGCGGCTCGCCCGCAGCGGTGAAACGAGCGACAGATTTGTGCTCTTACTGCAGGCCCACAGTCAGCAAAACAGAAAGACGTGGAGGAGAAAGAGACACGGCGAACTACAGTCAAATGTAGGACTGGAAATATGTAGAAAACTTCACCTTCCAAGAGACGAGTTTGGTTTTCACTGGGAGGATCAGATGCACACAGTCCGCACTGAGGCATCGCCAAGAGCGCTTCGGTTTCTGCTCGCTTGGTTAAAAAAGTCAATGTCATTTGTCCGTTGCTGTTGTTATCTCCGTGACATTAAATCTGGTTTTCTTTTCTGTGAGCTTTAAAGAGTTGCTGAACGTGTTTTGACTTTTTATCAAGTGACCCAAATCCGTCACGGATGTGGTCGGAATGAAGTTTGTTTAGAGTTTACCATCTTGCAAAGCCAGGCACACGTTAGTGTAACAACGATAATCAGAAACTTTTCTCTCTGTTTGCGCCTGCACACCTGTGCAGTCTGTGTTATGTGACCTGCAGTAAAGCAGTGCAGGACACTGATCACATCAGGCTTAAGTCTTGGCTCCCCTGCAGGAGGGAACCTCTGCTCTGTGTCTCAACCTGTTCAACCAACTACAGCCAAAGTGAACAGGTTAACCCTGTTAATACTTGACCAGGATGGGTAATGATTTCAAATGCTCGACTTTGTTTGAAACACAGTTTACCTTTCCTAAAGAACACAGGATCTTTTTGACTATTGAAGTAGTAGTTTTTGCAGCCACTTGCTTCTTAAAAACGGCAATTCTCTTCTGGTTTGGGACAGGTCTAGTAGTGTACCGGCACTAAACATACATACATAATGATCTTTACAGCTTTAGTGGTCTTCCTTATGAATTCTTAATGATAACTAAAGAGAGAACCTAATGTTCACCAGTGCTGCTAAGCTAGCCAGAGGCACAGAAGTAATGTGTTTCAGTGCCCATCCAATGACTTTCCCATCGATGTGTCTGAAACGTTGGCAGTTGCTCTGATCTTTTTAAAGCTTGCTGTTACAGACCTCTAAAGGCCACGATCATGTTTGATTCCATCATAATAACTTCAAAACGCTGTGTACACTTTGAAGTCATTTTGTTTTTTGTTTTTTTTTCTGTGCTCTGCAAAGCTGACACTAACACAGATGTAGAAAAATGTCAGTGACCCCTTTTAAAACATTTATCATATCAGCATAGGTCGGGCTGGCACAGAAGATGGAAAATCTGCCGCAGTCTGATTCCAGTTGCATTGATTGTGAGCACAGCAAATTGCTTATGAAAAACATACAGCGTGGGTGGTGTGCAGAGCCGGGGATATATTGTAGCTCTTAAAGAACGGCAGTCAGAATGTTAAGATAGCATCAGCTGTCAAGGTGACTCTGGCACTCTGCGTGTGTTGCCTGCTGGTTCCCAAAAATAGCTGATTTTTATGCCCTGCCCCTCCCTCCCTTTTTCTTTCACACTTCTGTGTCTCGCTCTTGTCTTCCTTTTCTTACTTGCAGCCTCTTTATTTTCTTCTTACATTTTTTTCCTCTCCCTCCCCTCTGTTTCTACTTTATCCCTCTAACTCTCCTCCACTACCTACCTTTCTCTGCCTCACTCCTCCTCCTCCTCCTCACTCATCATTCTCATTTTTCTCCCCATCTGCATCTGCGTTCCTTTTCACTCTTTCCTACTTAATCTTCTCATTTCCTCCTGTCTCATTCCTGCCTGACTTTCCTCCTTTGCTCCTTCTGTTCCCCCGTCTTTCTTTCTCTTCCAGTTTTCCTCCTAGATCTTGAACATCCACTTATTCGCTCTTCCTCAACTTCACCCTGCATGTCCTGTTTCCTTTCCCCTCCTCCTTTTTCTTCTCTGTCTCACAACCTGTCTGTCTTGTCTCTCATCCAGCAGCAGGATGTCTGAGTTCAATGAGGAGCCGCGCTTCACTATTGAGCAGATAGATCTGCTGCAGCGACTGCGTCGCACCGGCATGACCAAGCAGGAGATTCTGCACGCACTTGAGACTCTGGACCGGCTGGACCGGGAGCATGGTGACAAGTTTGGCCGCCGCACCTCTTCCTCCTCCTCCTCCTCCTCCTCCTATGGAGTGGGCGGGGCAAACAGCAACTCTGCCTCAAATACTACTACATCATTCAACAATAACAACACTGCCTCAGCAGCCACCACCTCTTCCATGTCATGTAATGGCAACAACGAGGGCAGCACCGGCGATCACTCTGCGCCTGCAGCGTCTTCCACGACCTCCAGAATCTCCACCGCCACGCAGACACAGTTCAGCAGCGGAGGGGGGCTCTCGCTGTCACCTAGCAACAGCTATGACACCTCCCCACCTCCAGGGCCACCGCCGCCCTCCGCCATCTTGCCCTCACCAGTCTCACTGGTGGCTCTGTCACAGAACGGCAGGGATAGCCTTGCTGCCACACCCAACGGGAAGCTATCTCCTCCACGGTACCCAGTGAACAGTGCGGCCGCAGCACGAGCGTTTGGGTTTGAAGCTACAGAAGAAGACCTGGACATTGACGACAAGGTGGAGGAGTTGATGAGGTCAGTAGCGATGAAGGGAGAACAAGCTCTAAAACTTTGTTTGTGAAACTTTTTTCCTTATAGTCAGTTATAAAACTTTATTTTGGTGTTTGCAAAACTGTACAGAATACTAACAGAAAGTGGGTTATGGTAACATAAGGCCAGATGTCCTCTGAGACTGTGGATGTGAATTCCATCATATCTGCAGTTAGACTGATCCTTTCACAGAACGTCCCTCTGCACAGAAGAAAACACTAAATCTTGTCTTAATCATCTTTTCTGTCTAGTGCATTTTCATACTGACTGGCTGGTGTTACAGCGGCCATTTGGGTGAAGTCTTTATTAGTAGTAATATGTGAAGCATTGAGGCAAGAAAGCACAGTTTATGTTGGGGTAAATCAGATATACCAACTGGATTCTCCACTGAAGTTCTGTTGTGTTCAGCTGCTGTTAAAACACATACATGTAAAAAAGACTCTGGTGTTGTGCTCAGTCTTGACCTTGGAAATGGCAAATGAAAAAATAATCTCACTACAAGTGAATTAAGTTTTGGTGCTTTTGATGATCATTTTGCATTATCTTCTTCTGCAGATGGAGGTTGTCACGTGTTTTAAAGACTTCTCATCCATTTTCTCACGAGAGCTGAGGTTCAGTGCTTACTTTTAAACAGAAGTGAACATTTCTCACCACAAAGTCCATTTAGTAGCTATGCTTGAGGTGTCAATTTTGATTTTTCGTTCTAACAAGATAGACTTGTTGTTTAACCTGCTATTGTTGTGTAAATGAATTTGATTGTGGTTACAGATCATGTTCACCAGGATTTGTCTGTTTGAAAATAGTTTTGCTGTCTCAGTCTGACTTTGTTATAGTTGTGCTGAAAAGCTTTTTGTTCGCTCTGTAATCATGTTTGGTGCTATGATGAAATGTGCTGATTGCTGGTGTATTCCATGCTGTCAGTATATGTTGGTTGCACTTGTGCCACTAATGCAAATGCAGCTGAAGAACAGGAGACTTTTTGACACCTGTGAGAGAGGAAACTGGAAGATGCATTTCTACTTTGCCGTAAGGTGTTGCTGTGCAGTTAACTGTAGCTAAAAATCCTGGCTTTGGGCTTTGGCTGGTGTGTCCTACATAATCTTGCAGTGTTGTTCATTTATAATTATGTTTGTGGCAGATCCAGTGAAGGTTTGCACATGCAATGTCTGCAAGATGAAAGAAGCCAGTTCAAGGCTGTTCTTGTGGGCTACATATACAGTAAACCACCACACAGGCTTGATGTGCAGTTACATTTTTTCGAAGGTGGAGCTACAGTGATGCCCTCTTGATAACTATCAGTCTGCTCCTTATCACATGCAGTAGGCACCGACAGGCCAAAACCCAAGATGTGCATTACACATCACATAAGGCAGAGAAAAAGCAGCAAATAATTACAATTAAGCTGGAACTGGGGCAAGACTTACTGGAACTAGCACAATAGTTGCTGATTTGAATGTCTTGATTGACTAATCAAATAATCAGCTAATCATTTCAACTCTGCTTGATGCACAACCAGAGTTAAGCCTTTGCTGCAGACATGTGAATATATATATTCACTTGTGAGACTGATAAGCATCACTGAACAGCATAAGCTATACGTTTTTTGAACTGTGCAGACATTTTGTTTTCAAGAGTGCTGGCTTCCATTTTTGCAAGCACAGCAGGACCACATGACAGTTGTGATTAGCACATTTGTCTTGTACAGCATGTACCACATAAAGATATAAATCCTGTAATTGTGTATCGAAACAACAGACACAAGCATAAAGGCGTTCTTGTTGAGATAATGCCAATTCTGCACAGTCAACAAAGGCTGTATTTCATAAAATGGGAAGTATTGTGCTGCAGACCTTTGAAAAAGCCTGCAGGGTTCAAGATGACATTTACAAAGAGGAAAGAATGAAAAGTCTTTCATGCACCTCTCTAAACATTACATGACATCACACACAGTAACAGCTAACAATTGCTTACAGTTCACACGCTCAGCAGTACTTACACTCATTTCTGTGACTGTTTCTGTGTTCATAATCTATCACATTCCACATGTTAGACACCTCCTCTGTTCTTCAGAGCACTTTGCACATTAGCCCTCTCATCCTGCTGTCTCCCAGCTGCCCCTGTGTGAACAGTCAGAGTAAGAATAGACATTTAGAGCTCAGGCTCTACCCTCAGCACTGCACTAGACGTCCCGTTGCTCATTCCCGCTGCCTCTGCATTAAATTACATGTCCTCTTTAGACAGCCCAAGAAGTTAAGAAGCGTTCAAAAGCCCTCGTCCTCTTCGCCTGTAGGACTCTCCAGCATCTCACTCGGCGGGGCTGCGGGGGCTTGACACGAGGTTTCAGCTTGTCAACAATCCCACGGTGCCATTCTAATTTTTCTCTCTTTTAAGTGCACATTTCCGTCTCTGCAGGGGTTCGGCCTTTGAGTTAGCATCCAACACATCGCCCTCCCACCACCTCCCCCCTCCTTCCATTTCCCACTCTTCCACAGTCTTGTACAGCAGCTTGTGCTACATTGATTCACTGGTGTCGATACAAGCAGCGTTTTTGAGCTCTAATTTTAGCTGCGCCGCAAGAGGCTGGTGTGGAGGATATTGATGCCGGATGTCAAGTGTCGTGACGCATTTTCATTTCAGAAATATGCTAACGGAGAATGCAGGACTTTGATGCGCTCTTTATTTTGACTGTGTCTGGGATACTAACTTGTTCAAAGGATGCTGTGATGGTATTGTTACAGCATCGGTGCTGTTGAGGTTGGGTAGAGGTAGGCGCTCACTGAAAGTGCCTTCCAATACACACGTATAAAAAAGCATGTGCTAATAATATGGATAAATGCACCAAGCGGCTTACACATCTAAAAGGCGTTCACATCTGTACAAGGATGGCGAATTAACCTAAGACATTCACTAGCTTGTTGGTGTGTGTGTATATGTGTGTGTATATGTGTATGTGTATGTGTATGTGTGTGTATGTGTATATATTACGTGTATGTATAAGGGAGGGGACTGGGCTCAAAGCCAGAAAGCAGGGCGGGTACACTGTGTGACTGCACATGTTCACTCACCACTCTCCATTCCTGCAAGTCTGTGCATGTTTTATTTTTTCCTCGCTGAGTACCCAGATAGCGGAAACATGTCTGCCAAATACATTTTGAAGATATAGATGAGTTGATTGTGGCTCAATTTATTTGAATTCATACAGCCCTTGCCTTTGTGTTGCACTGAAATGCTTCGTTGATTATGAGGGAGTTTAATGAAAGAACAATGCCTCGATAATGCTATTAAAATGCACCTCGGATTAGAAGGGAGCCTCGGTTTTGTAGAAATCCCATGAATATGTACATTACACAAACACAGATCTGATTGTCTGGCATACAAATCATTTAATGCACAATATACCAATCAAATGGTCTGAGTGTGATGTAAAGGAGCACAGCATCAACAGCTGAAGTGTTCAACATGAAAGCTTTTGTAGTTGATGCTGTGTAAATGATGATATGGCAGCTTGCCCTGCAGTTCTGCATGTATTAGTCCGTTTAAATTGTGAAAAAGTGAAAGCTGAAACTCTGGCCACACAGTCATCCAGACGTTTCACCTTCACTTCATGTCTTTCTGTTTGCAATCTGTCAGTTCAGTGTTACTCCAATGAACTAAATCCATAAAAAATTCAGCTGTTGTTTGAAATGCTGTTGAGCTCCTTGTATGTGGTGCTTGAGATTTTACTGCTGACAGTGTGTAAAGATGCACTGCTCTGTTCTTACTTGTGCTGTGTGTGTTTGCAGGAGGGACAGCAGCTTGGTGAAAGAGGAGATCAAAGCGTTCTTGGGAAACAGGAGGATCTCTCAGGCAGTGGTAGCACAAGTTACTGGTGAGTGGCAATACTGATACACTCTGAAACTATGCTGTTGATTTGAGGTGTTTTCTGTTGTCAGCACACTGTCATTTTTCTCAGATATGCACATTTATTTATTATTAAATATTTGTCTCTCCAGAAGAAATGTTTATCTTACATGTTAAACAATACAGAGAAGATCAGAGAGAGGTTCTGATGCATCTGATTAATATGGGTGCTTCAAAAGATACACATAAGGGCGTACAGATGGTCTGAGATTTTTGATCCCAAAGAGGAAAAAGGAGTAGATGTCATTTTGAAAATATATATTACTTGGAGAAAAATCATTTCAGACACAAATTTGCATGGAATGTGTTGCATGTGTTTGGAGAGGATCTTAAATAAATATTTGGCTGTTACTCAAATGGTGTCCCCAAAGTGTCTGAAAAATCTGAACAAATTGAATTTTCATAGCACATTTTGTTTCAACGATTTGCAGACGTTGATCGAGCTTTTTAAAAATGTGTTTTGTGCAAGAACAGAAAGCAAACACAAAGCTGTCTCAGTTTTGGTTCAGTGACTATTTAACTATGTAACGACTGAAATGGAGGATAAAAAATGTGAGTTTTTATATAATAAGTGTTATTAGTAGTGCAGTACAAAAAACTGCTATCAACTTTTGCAAACCTTGTGCGCCAAAGTGAAACTCTGATTTCCAGTTCAACAAATTATCAGGCAACCAGAGGAGAAGAGTGAGAGCGTCCAGCGGTGTTTCTGTGGCTACAATTTGTGTGAGAGACAAGTGATCGAAGAAGAAATAAATTCAGAGCTGAGGAGAGAGAAAAACACTTTGTCCCTCTAGTGTTCCCTTCTGTCTCTCTTGAATTTTTTTCGAGGGTTGTCTACAAATTGTAACGGAGCTTGATGCAAAGCACTCTGTTGTAATTCGATGTCTGGCTGCTTTCCAGGCATCAGCCAGAGCAGGATCTCCCATTGGCTGCTGCAGCACGGGTCCGACCTGAGTGAGCAGAAGAAGAGAGCCTTTTACCGCTGGTATACGCTGGAGAAAACCACACCAGGTACACCAGAGTCTGGGAGCGTCACATTGTCTGTGTGTTTTTATCTCAGTTTTTTTTTGTGTAGCTTATTGAAATAATGTGGTTAAAAATGGAAGCAAAAGCTTAAAGGGGAGAAAATGAAGAGATGATGAAGAAAGCCGAGGAGTCGTAAACTTGGATTTAAAGGTAGCAGAAGCGTTAGCCTTCCTGAACGCCGCAGGGGGCAGTTGCAGGAAAACGCTCAGCTGCCAGCAGTTTGTGGTTAAACTTTTAATGAGAGAAGTTAGAAATAGACAGTGTCTTGTGGTGTGTGTGGTGCAGTATAATGTGATAAATATGATGCCTCATGTAACATCTCATATGTCAGCCAGATTTTCTTAAGGTGTGAGATGAATTGAGGCATGTGGAGAAAACTGAAGACAACATCAGCAGTTGACCTGTTGTGTTTTGTGGTTTGTGCAGATTTTGGCACCTTTGATTTAGTTTTAGTGTTTTGATGAAAATGAATACTTTTCACTCAAAATTTACCCACTTGGTTTGGGCTAGCTTTCATGTTTGTATCATGTTTGTAATGAATATTCAAGGTCTATGACTTCTAAGCTTTTTGAGGCCACAGCTGCAGCCATCTTTGTTATAAAAGGTTGGCAGTTACAGGTGTCGCTCTTGTTTATGGCTGTTTTCGAAACCACATAATATACCAGCAGTACGTACTTATTCAGCCAAAAAGTGGTATGTTGTATGCTAGGGCTGCATGATATCACGAAAATTTGCGATATGCGATAATGGTGTTGAATATTGCAATGATGATATGACTCGTGATAAACAAATATGTAAGTTCACAGTTTTGTTTTGTTTTTTTTGTCATTTAAGGTTTTGTTTGTTCCATTACTTTCACTGTCGGTATAAAACTACTCAGACATATTTTGAATTGACCCAGTGTCAACAGATGTTGAAAATGACCTCTGTGTTGCTCTACAAACACATTTAGCGGTTGGCTAGCCAAGCTGACTGAACATGTTGTTGTATTTCCTGTAAGTAGCCAAACAGTCAGTTCAAGAAAAAAAGTTAACTCGCATTTTGCTAGTTAAATGCTTTTAATGTGAGGTGCAGGAAATAATCTGTTTGCATTAGCAGTAACTTTTCTTACATTTATCGCTGTTTAAGCAGTCTTCTGCGATACATCTGTTGCACATCTTAATATCAAAATGACAATAAATTTAAACTAAATCAGCAGAAATTTATTTATACTGTTTCAGTGCAGTGCGCTGCAATGTCACAACCAAAACCAGGCTGGGTATTTGTTTTTAAATTTGCATGAAAAAACCCTTTAATTTTGACTTGCAGTTTGTTCTAAGCACTCTGTGACCCATTGTATGCCCTGTTACCCAAACACAATCGTTCTCTTTGTTAATAGAAAACTGAGAACGAGTGAACCATTAAACAGAAAATCAAGACAACAATCTACCTAAAAACTAAAATGGGAGGAAGCACTTTGGAGTCAAAACCACAGACAGAAAAAGTCGAGAATAGAAGTAAGGTCATTGGCTTCCTTTTAAAATGCAACTGCCATACAGTAATGTTACCATGACAACAAATCTGAAATCCCCTGTTAGCGTGTCATTCAAGTGAGTTAGCATGGCATCGCAGATGAACTAAACAGTGTTGTGATGAATTTGTTAGTCTTTTGAAATAATAAGAACAATAGATGTTGTAGTTGCATTTCAGGGTCAGTTTGCTGAATATGCTTTTGCCCGTCTGTCACTGTCTTTTTTTTTTTTTTTTTTTGTGCTAAAATCTAAGAGTTAAGATTGACTGCAAGTCTCAATTTGTCATTTTCTCACTTAAGGCCAAATCTCAAGTCTGGATCTATTGCTCTGAAACTTTATTACACTGTAGCTCTGCTATTCATCTGTTATTAAAAAAAACATAATTAATGTGCAGAGATCAACATAAGCTTTAGTTTTGTCTTTATCGGGGAGTTTGAATGTTTCTTTTGTCGCTGTAACACAGATGCAACGCCTAAGGATGAGTCTGCTATCTTACACAACCTTTAATCCAAACCTCACTGTAAATGGTTAACAGCAAAAAACAGGCCTCGTACGTGTGTGTGTGTGTGTGTGTGTGTGTTTGTGTGTGTGTGTGTGCACGCTGTATCAACCTATAGCCAGGCAGCAGACATCCCACGCCTTGTCCTCTGCAGCATGTTCCTTGGTGGAGCCCTGCCAACTCCAACAGCAGTGGAAACTGCTCTGTGCTATTTATGGCAAGACTGAGCCCGGCCTGGCCTAGCTCAGCTCAGCCCAGCCCCGCAAACACGCCTCCATCACTGCTGCAGAGAAAACTGATGCTGTTCTGATAACCTGGACTGTTGCATGGCGACCCAGTTAGGCCTCGTTCACCGTGTCTGTGTCAAATTAGGGGATGATACTGTGCTGAAATTCTGAACCCGTAACACATCAATCTCTTAGCAATATTGTGGCTCGTTTCTCGAGTTTAAATGTAAATGAACCCTTTTGTGTTTTGTTTTTTTTTTTTTTTTGCTGTGGTCATGACTTAAGAAGCAGCACAGTCTTTGTCAGCACTTTTCTGTCACGTTTACAATCAGAATGTATTGTGAGGCTTGCAAAATGCGACATGCATTTTCATGAAGAGGTGGACTTTCAGGCTGCTGTGCTCAGTCGATCTGTAAAAACACTACACGCATCATTGCTACATTCTTTTACAACTTTTCCTGTCACAGTTTCCACATTAGGACAGCCTGCAGACTGTGTGTTTCCAAGCTGTTGGCTGGTAGTGTCATGACTCTTCATGACATAACTACCTTCTTCCTTTTCATTTAAGTAGTAATTCAGTGGGGGGGGGGGGGGGGGGGGGGGGGGGGGGGGGGGCGGGGGGGGG
>JAPQLA010000010.1:3663373-3678632 GCA_029822935.1 Naso vlamingii
CATCATAATGTCATAAGCTTCCATTTAAGCTGCGGTCCCTAAAGGTGCAGGTCCTGTCAAGTATTAGGTTTTTTTGTTAGTCTTAACACAGATAACTTCAAATTTGGCCTTAGGGTATAAAGGTTAAAATAATAAATGTCTTCATTGATGTCTGATGACTCATGTCTGTACGTTAGTATGATTCTAGAGCTAAGAGTCAGTTAGTTTAGCACAAAGGCTTAAGCCTTTTGACTCTGTCCAAAGGTAACAAAAACAACCTGATAAATTCTGTAAAGCTCACTAATTAAACAGTTACATTTCAGTTTTTAATAAGCCATACAAGAAATCCAGTTGAAAAAGTTGAAGTTAAAAGTTAAGAGATGGTTGTGTCCTGAAGGCACAGTGACTTCCTGTGTACTTCTAATACTTCTACAGGAAGTATAATGTGTTAATTGGTATAATGTGTTAATTAGTGATATTTTAGGCGCTAATAGAAAGATATTTTCACCTTTGGACAAAACCAGGCTGGAGAACCAGGCTAGCTGTTTTCTTCTGCTTCCAGTCTCCAGGCTAAGTGATGCTAACTGTCCCCTGGCTCTAGCTGCCTGTTCAGCTTACAGCATGTGACACCTGTAACACCAAACCAAACAATGAATTCACTTTTTGTATAGATGAATAAACAAGACGGTTGATTAAAGAGGTGTAGCTGTGTTACTACACAAGGAGGATTTTTTTCCCCCTGTTTTTTACCTTTGGGCAGAGCCTGACTGTTTCTCCCAGTTCACTCTTTTTATGCTAAGCTAACTGTGTTCTTGTATTTTCATATCTAGTGCGCAGACATTAGGGAGGTACCAATCTTTTCATCTACTCTAATCAAGAAAGCTAAAAAAGCGCATTCCATACTTTTTCTTTGAAAAATCTACTGCCTTAGTGATGGTTTTGGAGAAGTTGGAAAATATTCTACAAGACAAGATTAAACAAAACATTTCACAAGGAACTCAAAGACAGAAATCTCATTAGTTTTCATGTTTTAAAGAGTAAGATATGACATCAGTGATGTATCAAATGATCTAGTATCTGGATCCTGCTTGTAGAATAGCTTCCAGCCCTGGGCCCTAGTCTAGTAAAGCTCTATTTGAATCAATTGCTTCTGTGTGTACGAAGCTGCAAACACAGTGACTCTGTACTAGGACCTGTGTTTCAAAAAGAAAGGGTTGAAAATATAAAAACTATGTATTTATACTCATTTTTTATGGTAATGTACAAAAAAGAATGACATATGTTTTGAAATGAAACATGCTTTTATTGTTAAATTAATCCTGCTTTTTGATTTCTTCTGACTTATTTTTCTATTATCACTTAAAGCATTTGTTTTTCTTTTGTGTTATTGCTTGTTTGACTGAACAACAGTCTCCCCTGTTTGTGTGTGAAGTAGTAAGCTATTTTGTGAAAGACTAATGATGATGCACCTTATTCAAAGGCAGAATGATTTGAATTTTCCTAAAAGGAACAATGTATCAACCGTACAAAATTAATTCCTATCAATCATCACTTTGACTCACTGAAAGTGTGTTGAAGTGTTTGTATCTGCAGAGACCTGCCCTCTGCCTTTATTTTCTTGTGTGTTTCTTATGTTTGGGACAGTCTTGTGCATCCTGGGCAGTGGGTTTGTAGCCCCCAGCCAACAACAGGGTGAGGTTGGGAATCTGTAAAAATATGATGGGTGCCAGAAGATCGTAAGCACACATCCAAGATGGGTCGGGGAGGAGAGATCAACTTGGAATGTTGTGTTTACAAACTGAAAGCGACAAATCCTGCTCATTCTGCCTCTTAGAAAAGAATTGCTCTTGACTGAGCTTAAAATGTTACTTTCTTCCTCTGAGCCTTTGAAAAGGCAAACGTCCAATATACTATAATCGGGCTGGTGTGAAAACCCATGTAGATACAACTGCTTCACACACCACATCGTATTAAATCAAAGCCCCAGTATGTGCTATTATCTTCTTGAAACAATGCCACACCAAACTCCATAGTGAAATCTAGCATTTTAATGTTGACGGTCCTCTTGCAAACAAGTTCATAACTCATAAGACATGGCTCAAAGAAATAGTAAAATTTAGAATCACTACAATTAGATTATTTATGTGTAGGTTTGTATGAAAATGCAGTGCCAAGTTCCATGTCGTTCCATTTCCATACTGTTGAAATTAGTAAAAAACACAATAACATTGTCTTTCAATATTGTGTTTTGGTGAAGTGTTTCACTTCTGAAACTGCAGAAGAACCTGTGTGCTTTTGAAAATGTCAGAACCAAAGGGGGCTGTTTTATTGGCTACTGACACCCAAAACTCAGGCCAAAAGCTAAATTTTAATTTGAAGGAAACTACTCCTTTAAAACCCAGCACTGAAAGTTGTTGCCTGCACGGTGTGTTTGTTGCTACAACTGATTGAATTTAACAGTTAAACCCTTTTATTCTATTTGAAGGATTTTTTCTGTGGAGTCTGGTGTGGCGTTCTCTCCCCACACAAAGAATGTGTTCGTGAAATAAATTGTATGTAAAAGGAAAAGACTACAAAGAGCGCATTTAGAGATTATTCTCTCACTTTAAGACACTTTTAAATGAATTGCCTTAGAGCTTGAGATGCCATGGCCTAATTAGCGAGTACAAGCTTTTATCCAGCAGTATTTTATGTGAGCATTCAAGCTTGACAGAAATGTTTATGGGTTAGAAGAAAGAACACTCAGATGCTTGAGAAGTAAAGATTGTGTTTTCTGAGAGAAAACTGGAAACAAAGTGTCCTGAATAACAGCATGAAACCTGAAACAGGCTCTCTCCACCCAGTGTCGTGTGTACTCCAGTGGTAGTGATTACTCTGAAGGGGTGTCCTCTCGTGGTGTGTCAGGGTCAACATGTCTACATGTTCTTCTGTGTCCCCAGTGAAAACACCATCCACTTCATCCCAGTATAGATCCAAAACAGAGGACTGAATGCTGTTGTATCAATCTCAAATCTAGTTATGTTCAGAATTACTGTATTGCCCATTTCAGACTTTAGTGCCTTTTTTGGACAGTAGACTGTTCTGTAATTAAGATGTAGTATATATACATTTTTTTGTACAGTTTCTTTGTTCATTTTTTTAACTTGTGTTTATTTTAGTATGATATATATAATGTACAAGAGAATAAAGCTATATCAATGAGAGCATGTACGCAGATTCATTACACACTGGTGGGTGACAACAGAATGAAATTTATTTTATAATATAAAAAGTTGATTTTGCTTTTTATTTTCAATATTATGTCTTCATCTTAAAATAAATAAGCAGGCAAAAAGATCAATTAAATTCACAAGTACAAAATGTCTTAAAATAATTCTAATGGTGTTACACCCAACACAATCCCTCAAGTATCCTCACCACGTAGAAATCAACAGGTTCCCACACACACACGAAAATTCAAAAAAAGAACAGTTCCAAACAATTGGCAAAAATCTACTCTTTAAAATGAAGCCACAATCAATCTTGACACATTTCATGGAAACATGGCTGGTGAAAAGTTGTAGCAAAATTTCAGTAGTGTTTATCTGAAAAGGGAGTGTTTTTTTTTCCTGAAACAGTAGAAATACACATTCAGGAGCTAAAAAAAGCTCCGGCTGGTTTTCAGCAGCACAAGATTTAGTGGTTTTTCACCAAGGCACATGAGTTGTAGTTGTAGTTGTAGTAGTAGTCATATTTTCTAAGGCACAAAAATAAAACATCCAATTGCATTCAATGAAACAATACCAACAGGTACAAGCAATTTATGATTCTTGAAGATACTCAAACATGAAGCTGCATAACATATTTTGATCAGTAGAAATGTGAGCCCATCAGTGTGTTGCATAAGCAAAAAGAGACGTGCATCATTTAAAATGCAATTAATTACACACAAATGGTTATCAGCATTAATGTCCCTAAAACCATTCACATTTTCTGATAAAACTACATATTATTTATCTAGCTTTGAACAGCTGAGTACACACAATCCTTTAACAGGCAATGAATGATGAACATCTGATAGGTGAGAGGGTTCCCTCTACGAAAGAGTAGTGTGCAGTGTTTTGTCTTGTGCCGAGAAAATTAGAGAAAAATGCCTTTTTCAATTATGCCTTTTTCAGATCTGCCCAGATAAAACACTTTATTTTCATTCTCTCTAAAAGCTTGCCCTAAAATCACATCAACTGCACATGTGATGGGTAAATTGGTGTCCAGCAACTAGCCGTTTAGCAGACACTGAACCTCTTAGGTGTTCCATGACTTGCGATTCTCTCCTTTGCTACGGCCGGTTGTTGCCCCACCACCTTCTCCTTTGGCCAGAGCGGTGAGGGCTGCCAGGTTTGGGCTGGATCCCGACAGGTTGGCACTGCGACGTTTTTGCTGTTGCTGCTGGCGACGGCGCTTATTGCCACCCCGGCTCACCCTGTCTGGCCTTACCAGCACTCCGTAACCAGGGTTACAGTGGAAGTAATGCTTACCACCCACTGAGCCATCATTCTTTCCTGGAGAGAAAAATTGTTTGCTTTGTTTGAGATCTTGAGTGGCGAAAGAACTAATTTAGAGTGAAGAATGCAATAAGGTCATATGCATCAAATAGCAACACTGTTCTACTCACCTGCTGGTGCCTCCAGCTCAACTCCCACCCAGGTACCCTTCGCAAAATCTGTGGGTCCAACATAACGGACTGTGCCACTCTTATTGGTACCCACAGTCACAAACTCCCCCTCTTTTAACCATTCAGGTAGAACAGTTATAGCAGCTGCATCTCCTTCCTCAGAGTCTGAGATAATTTCCAGGCTTTCCATCGGCACAGAGAGGTTAAGTCCCGCCCCTAGGCTGCTGGTGTGATCTACCTGAATGAGTTTACCCTCCTCCTCCTCACCAAGAATTCGCTGAAAGGACTTGAGATCTGAACTCTTCACTTTCTGGATCTTGAAGGGGTTTGCCACTGCTTTGGGAGGCTCAACACTGGACACAGATGGCTCTGGAGTTGTGGCAGCTTTCGTAGATGCATTAGCAGGTGCCTCCTGATGGACTTGGGAGGTGGCTGAGACCTCAAAGCTGGCCTGTTTTTTGGATGAATCTTGAAGAACCAGATCTCCTGATGAGGCAGGAGCTGGAACCAAAACTTTGGACACGAATGGGATTAGGTTTGGATCTGGATCTTTAGCACTGTCACGGGTCTTTTGGTCTTGTTCGGGATCATGTGGCTGAGGGATGATAGTTTCAGATTGACTTTGACCTTTGAGCTCAAGTTCTCTCAGAGGAATTTCTGGTTTTGAGTGGTCTGTTTGTGAATCTTCTGTCTGTTTGGTTTTGTTCTCTTGCGCTAACAATGAATCTTTGAGAGGTTCTAAATGATCTAATTGTTCTGATTCAACAGGGTCACTTGTTGAGATTTGTGTTTGTTCATCCTGGCACTGAAAGTCTGATTTTGCAACTGAATTAGGCTCTCTTTGCCCCTTCAACTGGACCGATGGAGACAGACCTGGTTCTCCTTGACTGGGGTTTGAATTTGATGGAGTGTTGTCTGGTTTGGATGGTAACAAGTCAGTCCTCTCGTCAGCTGCCTTGGCAACCAGCGATGACTGCTCAGGCTCTGATTGGTCCACAAGAAAAGATTCGGGATCAGTAACTCTATTGTCCTCTTCCTCCTCATCAGGGACCGCCTCAAAGCCATCTGCTCCGCTGCCAGATGATGGAGGCAGGTCCCAGCTTAGTGTGTAAACTTCTGACAGTGTTGCTGTAGATAGAGATGTTGAGATGTATCCGCTTGATGCTTCGCTCACTGGGCTGGGGGTGGAGTCCTCTGTCTCTGGAATGATTGGAGGTGGGAGGGACATGGATCTGGGGCTCTGCATTTGGAGGTCAGGAGGAACAATTTCTTCAATTGGAACCTAAGGGAAACCATGGCAATAAAGGTAATTGTGACTCAAAATGCATCAAAAGTCTAAATCCCCATCTGAAATGTCACTTTCTAAAAGTCTTACTTAGAGTGCACTTAAATCTGCAGGTTGTGTGTCAGCATTTGCATGTGTGCACAGAGTTGCACCTGTGCACATGGCAAATGGTTTGGTCTCAACCAAACGTTGAGGGAAATATCTGGCTCTGCAGCTGCTTAACACCCACTTTGTTCACAAGTTAGTTGTTTGTGTCTGCTCTTTGGTGAGGGACCATTTAGCAGTCAGTTTATCTGAACTTTTTCACTTAAAAAAAGGTGCTTGTTGCTGATGAAAATAATATCAATGAGATCCGAAGAGTGAGGATGTGGCACATAAAACCGAAACAATGTGCTGAGAAACACAGACATAAAGATGTACGATGCATCTCACCTTCCTACCACCATTAAGAAAAATTGAGCCTAAATATGTCAGATACAGGCGAGCCGTCTTGCTATAGTGATGTAATGTGCAGTGGGATTATGTGCAGTCATGATTGGTAGAGCTATCAGTCATGGACTTCTTTAGCATCAAATAACTAATTTAAACCCAAGGTATGAAAAAATGAACACTTAAACATACACAAATGCAACAAGAACTATCTAAGGTGGCAGAAACCATCTTTGGGAAAAATTTATCTGAGGTGTACTTCGACTTTTTGGCCCATGTCTTAACTGCTAGTATGGAGGGAGTGAGATTAATGATCTATACTGCAGCCAGTCACCAGGGGAATTCAAAATGTTTTGGCTGTCATGTTGTCCAGCTTTATGTCAATGGCTGACAGATGTTAAAAACTTGAGTACAGCTAAGAGTTGAGGTGATAATTCTTTGAGAGATCATCACGTGACCTCGTTTACATTACACATAGTTTTTTGATCCATTTTTAATATAAAAGTTTCATTTGAAGAGATATCTACAAACCTGGGTAAGTGTAATTAAAGCAACTTCGTGGTTTCTCTTGATTGTAACCAACTGTGTCCCCCAGTTATTGTGTAACAAAACAGGAAAAGAAAGAAAAAGCCACAGAGAAAATTTAAGTACAAAAATAACTGCCCTGGTGGAAAACCCACCCACTACCAACGCCTCCCATAAACCGAAATTCATTATAATATAGGAATCATAAACGTGTTTCCTAAATGGTAACATAGTGTGGCCACAACCAGCATGTTAGATAGAAAACAGAAAACAGTTGCATCCCTGCATTCTTTGTACATACAGACACATATGGCACTTACTGGCTGCTGCTGTTTGCTCAAGCCCTCTTCAACACTGGCTGACTGCACCATGATACGAGGCAGATCCTACAACAGGAAAACAATTTAAAAAGATGTTCAATACATGACATTGTAAATAAAAGTGAGAATCTGCAAATTAATGCTCAACGATTGTCAAGCAGATTTCAAAATGTGATCATGAGCAGCTCCATGTCATTTCAGTCCAGTTCAAGCTGGAGATTACAAGCCCGTCGATTTTTAAACCTGTTTATTATTCTGTGTGCATGAAGTGGTGATTAGCTGCCGCGAGGGAATAATAAAGCTCCTGCCTCTGGATGACAGTAAGATAGAAGCCCAGCCTGCAGGGAACCAGTTAATCTCCGATTCTTAAAAGATGACTGATACTGTGGGCTGAGCATCGTACAGTACGTCTTCCTCTCGCAGCCTCACAGAATACTTAGCGAGGAGAACTAACCAGGACAGTTGGCAATTTGTTACGATACATCAGACCTTTACAGACATGTTATCATTGCTTAGATTCAGTTTAACAGATCAACACACTACAGAGGAGAAAAACATTATTATTTATAATTATTTGTGGTGATCCACAGTCGAAATGTTGATATGAGATGCAGAAAGTGCAACACAAATATTTGGTAATCAGATCGCTTAGACAGATAATCATGATAAACTGGTAAAACAATCAGAGTAATTACACCATAATTATAATTGCACCCATAATCATTATCCCTTTCAGTACTCTAGTTACCTCTTTCACATTCAATATGATCTGTCAGCTGATTACATATTGTGCATGATTTGCCTAACTTTTTTTCTTTTTAAGGTTTTTGAAGGGGGTCATAAAAAAGAAAACAGAGATAGTTGAAGATGTTTAACGAAACAGGACAATTTCTCAATTGTGTGCTTACCAGACAGTCACAGGATATTAATCAGGATGATTGGACTCTCATGCATCCCTGAATTGAAATGAACATTCTGAAATTTTTAACACTTGATTATTCAAACTCTATTGATCAAAACTTTGTGGGGATTCGGTTCTCTTTGCACTTTAGCTTGGAGCAGAACGACAACCTACGTGGACAACACGTCTACCGTCAGAGAGCAGGTCAAACACGTGTATCCTTGCATTCTCTGGCTCCGGACAGAAAACCTGTTCATCAAAACAACACATCATGGGCATAACATGGCTGCCTCTTCTGTTATCATTTTAATGTGGACAGAAATAAGTGTTCCCTTTAAAAAGTCAGATGTCTTAAGTCTTTGGATGAATGTTCAAGTCAAGTTTCAAGTCTCAGCAAAGGAAGTCTCAAGCCCTTGAGTACGAAGCCGAGAGCGGCCACGGTCGGTCCTATCTTTTCCATTCTGTTATCCCGAGATCATGAGAAAATCATTTTGTTATCACAGGATACGGCTCGTTTTCCCATGATAATGGAATAAATGAATGCATTATAACAGGATAATAAGGCTCATTTTTCTGTGATGATGGGATAATTTATCACGTGAGCTCTCATTATGTGATCAAAAGTGAGTGTGTGGTTCATGATCACACAGATTTGGCCCCTCAAGATCACTGCCAGCAGCATCACTGAAGTGCGATCGTCTGTAAAGCTTCAGCCGGGCTCGTCTCCACCTTAAATGACGAGTGCTGATCTGAATGTTTTCTCTAACAGAAAGACACAGTGCGACTTCTGCCTGTGTCAGACCTCGACTGAAGTACAGTCTGATGCGTTGATCAATAGATACTTTGTTATGTGACATTTTCAGCAAGCTTACTTATAGGTGTCAAGAGCATCTACACACTGGCGCTGGTGCCACTCCAGATCTCTGATAAAAAATTATTAGAGGGGGCGCCTGGTGGCTCAGTCGGTAGAGCAGGCGCCCCATATCCAGAGGCTGTGTCCTCACCGCAGCGGACCTGGGTTCGATTCCACCCGTGGCCCTTTGCTGCATGTCATTCTCCCTCTCTCTCCCCTGTTTCCTGTCCACTCTTCAGCTGTCCTGTCCTAATAAAGGCACAAAAGCCCAAAAAAAATCTTAAAAAAAAATATATATATATATATATATATATATATATATTAGAAGAGGAAACAACAAGCTTTTTTTAGTCCCATTATCACAGGAAAACAAACCTTGTTATTCCGTGATAACACATTAATTTATTCTGTTATCACAGGAAAATGAAATTTCTTCGTGATCTTGAGATAACAGAATGAAAAAGAAAGTAACGACCATGGCCGCTCCCGGCTTCCGTACTTGAGGACAAGTTCAAGTCACTTTATAAATGATCACAGGCACACTGTCGGTACAAGTCTCTCTCTGAATGCTAAACGTTCAAATTGTATTCATATTTAAATTTATTTATTTATTTTTTTTCTCCAGCCAATTAAAAAGTTGGTACAGCTTAAAATTAGCTGAAAACTAGAGCGCTCAGCCATTCTAACAAATAAAGAACCTGCTAACCTGTTCATGGTGGCAGTGCCAACATGTGGGTTTTTAGCACACATCATGTTTAGCATGTTTACCACCTTAGTTTAGCATGTTAGCAAAACACACCAGATGTTCCTGGGATTGTAATTGCATGTAATTGGTTGGTTATAAACCAAAGTTTTAAACAAATTAATATTTTGAATTGATGATGGCAACAGACAGAAAGTTGTGGGAAAAACAACGATGTTCTACTTCATCCTGAAGGGGACATGAGTTTCATGGCAATCCATCCAGTAGTTGTCAGGATATCCACCAAGTACATGTAAAGATACTTAATTAGACAAGTGAAAACTTCCACAGCTGTTGGTGAGAAAAGTTGGTAGGATTCAGCCTCTGAGGGACATGAATTTCTCAACCACACACATTGCAATCAATCTATCAGCTGATCAGTTTTTTAGTTTTTTTCTGGTTTAATTCTGGTAACTGACTCATTTGTTATCATCCCTGGAGCCAGCATGGCACAAAATGAAAAAACATTTTTGTGACAGTTTTTCAAAGATCTCCTTCTTCAGTAGGAGCCGGTGGGCTTAGGGCAGCTTGTTACAGATAATATACAAAAGCTGGTAAGATGGACTGATAGCAATAACCCCAATACTGACCTTATTCTAAATAAGAATATTTGAATTAAGGTGTTTACATGAGTTACTTGTAGCATACTCCATTCATATTCCCATTCACATGGTACAGAGCATAGTCTGGCTCAGCTTGAATGACTCACACGGGTGGAGTTTTGCAGGTTTCCCTCAGGAGTTTCATGTACAGTACGTCCACATCATCGACGAGGTTCCGCCTGAAATTTCCGTCCTACTCTCATGTTTGTGGTGTGGAACACCCCTGTGACTGTTTCTTGCTTATTTTGCAGAACAATGTACTTCCAGCCTTGACTTTGATGGCTATGTGCAAACAGAGTCAGGTGGATATGGCTTTTACAAGACAGGAATTCTGGTCGAGCAGTTTTCTGCTGTTCCACATTGCTTGTGTGGCAAAATTCAGCTAAAACTCCGACAATACCTCATAATGTGATTAAGATGCTTACATGTATATAATAACCTGAATAATATTGGAATATTTCACATCTTAGTCTGAATATTGCTTATGAATGTGACGTTATTCTAGTCGAGGTAATTGAGAAAATCCTGTTTACAGGGTGAGTGTTCTTTGATATCTTATTCAGAATACTGGCTTAACTCGGTTAATATTGGAATACTGCTGTCCATGTGAACACTCTGAATTAGAAAAGTATACAGTACCAGCAGCCCTATTCTATAATTGATATTTATACATACCTGGCTGAGACCGATGATGCAAATGACTTAAGCCTAATAATACATCTTTAGGGTGTTTCTGGATTTTACCAAGAGAAATGTTTTTACTTCTCAAGTCTCACAGCACTCAGGTCCAAGTCAAGTCTTTTGGTGGTTAGGATTCAGGCTGTTGTGATGTACAGTCACCTACATTTAAAGCTGCAGCTCATTCTTGTCACCACACATTTAGACCTGTGAGAATGGAATTTGTTAAGATAATGAAACATGTTGCGATCAGAGCTACAATCAGCCACTCACCCATTTATGTCAACAGCCTGATAATATTTGCAGTACTTGAGGTTTTTGTTTTGTGTTTGACCTTTCTAAACATCTGTGGCAGGCTGGGGGGAAGTGAAGCACTAATTAGGGCCATGGTCTCAAACAATGCATCAACAAGTCCCGACGGGGGCCATTCCAACCGAACACCACAGCACATGATTTCCCTGATTAGCTTCCCTTCGCCGCTCAAGGTGTTAATCACTCAAATCAGATGCTGTAGTGTTCGGCTGCAGAGAAAAGCGACAGACTCCCGGGTCTCGATGGCACATGATTGGAGATCAGAGGATGAGGAGGTGGTGAAGGAGCGGGGGCGACACGTCGGTGCAGCGATGTTCACCTGCTCCTAATTAACCCTCCTTTACACACAGTGTGCTCCTCTCTCAGTGGGAGCTGTTTGCAGAGTCTCAAACATTATACAGCACGTCAATCACTCAGAGGACACCGACTACGTTTGTACTGTATGTGTTGAATGATCGTGTCAGACTTAACCTGAGCATTCAAGTAATCTGACAAACAAACATACTGACATGGCTCAGAGTAACAGATATCTTTCTTCTTTACTCAAAAAACTTTTTTGCTGGTATACTTTCCCATTTTTTTAGATGGGACAAAACAAAAGTATTTTGTTTATTTATGCTGATTTATTCACTGAAACATGGAAAACCAGTTGCAATTAGTCATGTTTCCACTGACCAGTGTGGCCTTAAAGTCAGGAATGCAAGAGACAGAAGGGACAAAACTGATGCACCAGAGTGCTCAACATCCTTCCTTCTCTCCTACTTTCTCCTTTGTAACATGTTCTTTCTATTTCCTACACGTGCCAACTGGTCTTGGTTTGGTTTGACCTGGCACGTCAGTCCAGCTCAACAGGAGTTTGCATTTCCATTAAAACTGAGGTACCCACTGGAAGGTGCGTCATTAACAGATCTAACACTTGTCTCGATTCGACCATTATTTTCGCTGCAAGTGTTTTTCCATCACACCGCAGGGCAGCGAAAAGAAGTTGTTTAATAGCTGGAAGTGAGCTGCTGGCAGAGGTGCAGTCTCACTTCATCTCACTGTGGCTTGGACGCTTCCTTCTTACAGAGGCAGTGGACTTGTTTTTTTTAATTGAGGACTGGCCACTAACAACAGCACTGCTACTCTAAAAAAGAGACCTCTATAAAACTCTGCTGTCCTGCACCAGCTTGAGCGGAGTCTGCAATACACGACCGCCTTCAGTGAGATGTCACTGCAACCGACTTGGAGGCACGTTTGGTGCATTTTTGCCCCACTCTGAAGGCGGTCCACCTTGGGGCAGTACGCTACAACACATGCATGTGTTTAAACTACTAATGGAAACGAAAATAAGCAATAAGTGACAATACTGACCAACAGAGGATCTCCACTTTTCAAAACAAAGCACCAAATGAAAATGAAATGAAGTAATTTTGCACACAACACAACACAGTATCCTCGAGCCTCCTTCACCTCAGCATTTATGGATAAATCTTCCTAATATAAATCTCAAACTGCAGTTGAGTTAATGATGATTTCTGTAATAACAGTTTTATAAAAATGATATGATGGCACGATAAATGAAAATGTTTTAGATAGCGCGCTAGTGTTTGCCTTTGTTTTTTGAAACTTTTCTGCCGCACGGTGAGCTCTCCACAAAAGCCCAACGTTCTGTGTTTAAGATGAAGTTTATCACCTCTGTTTTTGCAAACTTCTGAAAACTACTCATCTTGGGCACTGAGGAATGTATAAACTTTATCTATTTATTTTTTGTGTTTCTATCTACGTAAGCTCTGTTTCCATGGCAACAGAAGAAAAAGGACTAGCTGCCGATGAGTACAGAGAATATTTAGATTCAGGCTGCAGTGATGCATACAAATTTTAAATCTCTGATAAGACAGAATACAAGCTTAAATCCAGAGTGCTGTGAGCTGACTGAATGAACGTACCTGCTGATGGACAGCCGTCTGGTCTTGACTATCTGCCTTACCACCAGGGAGCAGTGACTTCAGCAGCTTGGGTACGGCTTTCACTGGAGGGAGATAAGATGCAGCAAAGCCTGAATGCACTGATGGAAGGGATGGAGAGAAGAAGAGAAGGAGGTTGCAGAAGCAGAGAAGGAGAAAATGAAACAGAAGGAAAGGGGAAAATAGGAAAAGATTAAGTTTTTTAAATTGAAAGATGCCTTAGCAAACAAGAAAACAAGTGCCAAATTAAGATTCAGAGCAAACAGACAGATATAGATGTCCACCAGCTAAAGCAAAAGCAGAACTGATGACATCAAAGGCAGGAAATGGGGAGAGATAATCCAAGGCCAGAGAAAAAACCCATTAGAAGATAAAAGTTTTATCGGTCATACCTGTCTCTGGGTTCAGGTTCTGGGAGATGGAGCTGGGCAGTGTGCGTCTGGACGAAGAGGGCACTGCAGAAAGGTCCTGCTGGCTCTCCCAGCCCTGCACACACAAGAGGAAAAAAAGACCCTGAAGATAACACACATGTTGTACGGTGGCAATTCAGTAATCTGTGAACTTTAGCAGCTTCTGTTGGTGACCAAACAGAACTGCAGCCACACTACAGCTGTCTACTGAATCAAATCCTTCAAACTGTTTTTTCATCATTTTTAGATATTTCAAGCATTTGTTCATCACTTTTAGCTATTTCAGCTATCAATTTTATTTTAACTATTTATCCATTACTTTTAATATTTTATTTCAACCATTTGTCTATCACTCTTGGCTAAGTATTTTAACTATTTATCCATAAATTTTAGCTGACAGCAAAACAGTGAATTATTTCCAGGAATACAATTTCCTAAAAAAAGTTTCTACTTACCAGCTGGTTCTGTTACTCTCACAATCGGAGTATCTAATGTTCAGGTGTTACAGCTGATTCAAAATGTTGATTAACTTTTCTAATTTTTGTTATAATTAGTGAACTTTAGTCTTTCCATGTACCTGCCAGCTGCAGAAGCACCCTCTGGGTTGCAGATGCCGCACTGCTCTACAGTTGTTTCAGTTTTTCTCACAGTTTATGGGTTTTTTTCCAAAGATATCTATTTTAAATAGTAATTTTATTATTTTGATTTATTTAGCTCCTTATACAACTGAAATAATGCACAAAGAAATTACATAAGATTGTACATATTCTAAGACAGTGAAGTCCTGCTAAAAACTAAAAATCAGTTTATATAAACTGCGGACACAGTTAATGCATCAGTCTTTAGTTTATATCAAGATAAGTTCAACAAAAAAATTCCACATGAAAAATACAGCTGTAAGAATGTGATAAATGGTTAGGATTTTGAAGATTAGTGGTTTCTCACCTTGAAGCCACTGAGCGTATGAGTGGAGGAGCAGAGGTCCCAACTGCTGGCTGACAGCTGGTTAAAAGTTAGAGGGTTAGAGCCAGGGTGTTAGTGAGACAGGCTGACACCAGTGAGACTAGTCAACGCCAGTGAGACAGGTTAACAGCAGGAAAGAAGGACAGGCATGTCGGGAAATAAAAACTTCAACCACCAGAACACAAACAGACCAAATGAATTTGCTCTCACGGTTAGCAGAAGCAAAACGGCCACAAACACACACCAACTCAGTTCAGAGCGGATAGAACAAAAAAAGCTAATTCATGTAAATGGAAACATTTTGCCTTTGCAACTCTAAATATTATAGAACCACCCCCCCACCCCCACCCCCCAAAAAACCAAACTGTTCAGTGACAGAAAAACAACATATGAGACAGTCAAATAACAGAAACAGAATGATTAATATTCTATCCTGATTAGGTCATTGCCACCGTCTGTCAAAACATCCCAACTGTTCCTTTAATGTTTGGGTGTCTTACCGGGTTGATGTTTGGAGAGCTCAGGCAGCGTCTGGGAACTTTCCCTCTGACTGCCAGCTGTTCCCTCACAGCCACCTCCTACACACACAAAACACACACACACACACACACACACACACACACACACACACACACACACACACACACACACACACACACACAC
>JAPQLA010000010.1:3687546-3716152 GCA_029822935.1 Naso vlamingii
ACACACACACACACACACACACACAGAGGCAGAGATATACATACACATCAGTTGTTTACGTAAGACAAACATTCTCAAAGTTTAGCTGCATGCAATTTGTTTCCTGTTATGATTGAACTACAGTATAACGCATGCTTAACATTGAACATGTACTCACTTGGTAGCTGTCCATGTCTTCATCCCCACCCTGAAATTTTAATTTAAGGAGAAATAGTTAAAGATTTAAACAACAGAAAAAAACACTGCAATAACGTCAGAAAGGGTTTTTTTTGTTTTTTTTTTAAGGAGAGGTGGCACGCACACAAGTTCATCATTCTCACACATATAAAATAAATCAAATTTAAGATCAGAGTCATTTCACAACAAATTTTTGACTCATATCAGTGATTGATTAAACTCCCTCCTCACCCATTGTGATTCGCTGCCTTTGGAGGGACGTGTCTGTCGGACCTTGACGTCTCCGATGGACACAGAGAGGATGGAGGTGGCGATGAGCGGCATGGTGCCTGAATCAGGCACCGAACGCACCTCCACCTGGACCCGGCGAGACTGACCCTAGTACAGATTTACATGATAGGACAGTCCATTCTTTGAATGTATTCCTGACTAATATGTCAGTGTGCCACACAGTTATGAAGTCAGACATCAAAAAGGTTCAGAGAAGCAGGTTTAAGAGTTTATATTGTACTTTTTTTTTAAGCACAGACAGAAAATACAGCCGGTAAAAAAATCATATTCTGATCTCAGTTCATTCACCTGTTCACATAGTTAATGTAAAGTTCATGATCAAATGAATTTAAAAAAATTACAAAGTTTTATATTTCTGATATGTATCTGTGATACCTGTCGCAGCTGGAAGATTCCTCCTGTGCGAATGTCTTTAGCAGGAAGAACCTCCACAGCTGTGAACTCTCCAGCTTCATTCAGCTCCATCACCTGCACCCATAACTCCAGCCGGCGGGTCACCTCACTCCACCTGCAGGCGCAGCATGAACGCACATCAGATCACAGCTGCATAACTTTACTTGTTACAACATATAGTATGTTTTGAAGATAATATGAAATATTAATGTGTTAAGCTTTTACTCAGTTGAACAGTTAAAATGAGAAGCAAACACTTAAATCATGTTTAAAAACTTTGTTGGATTACACTTATCTGAAGTGAGACACCCAACTTCATATGAAACACGTCAGTGCCACATCAGGAGTCAACATCCGTCCATCTGTTTATTGTTTATTGTTCATATAGCTAAACAGATGTAACCCAACATTTATGCTGACCCCTTTCTGAGGTTAACAAAGCCTTTTTCTCACTTTTTTGAAAATGCAACACTACAGTTAAGCCGGCAGCATCCACAGTGGGTGAATTTCATCCAAAACTTTGTATGCTGTCCATCTTTCCAATCTGTTTTGATGACTGCATGCTTGTGTGTGTTTGTGTCACTGCACCTTTCCCTGAGGGAGCGGGTCTTGGCTTGAATCACTCCAAGGTCCCACAGAGCCAAGTTCCTGCGATGGTTGACCTGCTTGTGACCATACACTTCAATGGCCACGGCGCCTTCGGCCAAAAACTCCACAAAGTCCTCCGACACTGGCACAGACAACTCCTGCAAAGTGATCCAAATCAGACAGGAGTTTTGCCTTTTACAGACAATCATCTTGCTTTTTTGTTTATCACCTCCTATATTGTTGTTTATTACAAATTTTGGTGATGAATAAGCAAGTTTATTCTATTGCCTGTTACTCAAATGATCAAAATTTATTTATGTATTTCAATTTAACAATAAATGTAATAATATGGAAACCAGAACATTGATGGTAAAAGTTGAAGAGATAATTTAATTAAAAAATCTGGTGAAGTCAGGTTTGTAGTAGTGTGTTTATGTGTATGTGCGTGTGTTACCTTGGCATTGTCAAAGACAACAGTGCACTGAGGGTCTTTTGAGGTGGAGGACAAGCTGGATGGCGCCACCTCTGGGGCGATGAACACAGGCTCCTCCTGTCCCCAGAAGTGGTACTGACAGAAGACGAAGTTGGACAGATGGCGAGGAAGACCACTGGCGTGGAGGACTTTCACCTGACCGAGAGGAAATGAGGAAATTCACTCACATCAGCAGATAATAATGAACAAATACTGTAATGTCTCACTCCGATTTCTGTTCACTTGAGACATTCAACCATTGAATTTGTATGTTTTTAACGTGCCTAATAAGGTTGTTTGATCCATTTTGATCTCTTATTTTAAATAACAAATAAAGTAACCACACGTCCTCATTTTCCCCCTTCAAGTACGGCGTGCCCCAGGGGTCAGTTTTGGGACCTATTTTATTTTCATTGTACATGCTTCCTCTGGGGCATGTAATACAAAGACATGGTGTTTCATTTCATTTTTACGCTGACGACACGCAGCTGTACCTGCCCGTTAAGGCTACTGACCCTGGGAAGTTGACTGCTTTACTGGACTATATCACTGATGTTACAAACTGGATGTCAGAAAACTTTCTTCAGCTGAACTCCACCAAAACAGAAGTCTTGGTTATTGGGTCCCAGCAGATGGCGAAACAAATTCTGCCATCTGCTGGACCTTTGGTGGATTGCATCAAACCTGCTGCAAAAAACCTTGGCATCTGGTTTGATAGCAACCTAAACTTCGAACAGCACACCACAAAACTTGTATAGTCATGTCTGTATCACCTTAGAAACATTTCAAAGATTCAATCTTTTTTAACTTTTAAAGATTCTAAGATGACTTTACATGCTTTCATTTCTTCATGGCTGGATTACTGTAACAGCCTTTTAACCTGTCTTAATCAGAAATCCTTGGCCAGACTTCAGTCGGTGCAGAACGCTGCTGCCAGGCTTTTAACTAGAACTAAGAAATATGATCATATTACCCCTGTTTTAGCATCTTTACACTGGCTACCAGTACGTTTTAGGATTGATTTTAAGATTTTATTGATTACTTTTAAAGCACTCAACGGTCTCTGTCCTACCTACATTGGTGACCTTTTAACACCTTACTCCCCGGGACGCCCCCTGCGATCCTCAGGCAAAGGTCTTTTAACTGTTCCTAAGGCCAGATTGAAAACAAAGGGGGGCAAAACATTTTTAGTCCGGGCCCCGAGGCTCTGGAATGAACTGCCTCAAGAAATCAGGTCAGCTGACACTGTGCTTTCCCTTAAGTCTCTTCTTAAAACATATTTTTATTGGAGAGCATTTCCTGATTTGATTTAATTTCATATATATCTAGTTTTTATTTTTATTGGTTCTATTCACCAAGCTGGCGCTAAAACCTAACTAGGTCCCCCTCTGTCATGGTTGATATTTTACTTTGCTGTGATTGATTTCTTATTCTGTTGTAAAGCACTTTGTAACTTTTGTTTTGAAAGGTGCTATATAAATAAAGGTTATTATTCTTATTATTATTATTTTGTTCGGTTCTTCTGAAGTCAATAAATAATTTCTAAACACAGAGGAAAAATGCCTTTGGTCAATACATAAGATTTGTCAGCAAAGACCACCTGACTTTGTCATTATTTCATTTCATCACAAGAGCAACAGAAACAGGAGATGACCAGGATCTCAAGCGGCGCTAGAGTTAATTAAACCGGTGACATTTCACAGTACAGTGAGCTGGAGAAACTCACAATAGAGACACAACAACAATCTGACTGCCTGCCAGATCCTTTATTAATCTGAACTATTTCCCTGCTGGCAAAAGTGACATTACACTCACTGAACAGTCACTGCATGCCGGATCTTGGCTCGTATGTCAGTGAGAGGAGGTGTGGTTCTGACAATACAGTTTTTTGACACACCATAAACAGATGAATGAAGCTGCATTTGCATGTTCTCACCACACAATCCAGTTTGCGCTCCTGTGGATCTGTGTGTGTGACGTCTCGCTGAGCATCAGGCTGTCCTGAACAATCCTCTTCGGAGCCCTCTGTACCCCGCCACACCTGCACATGCAGCCGACCTGCCACCTGACACACAAACACACACGCGCAGAGAAACAGAGTCACATTAAAGAAGTCTTTTTAATTTTCCATGGTTTAGTTTTGTCACCACCACCAAGTTTCCTGGTCAAGCTCAGGTTTTCCTGGTAACTGAGACTTGCTATTACGTCCACACCCTCATGTTATTGTCACACTGAAGGCCTCAATCAGCACTCAAAAAATACTTGCTGCTAAAAACAACTGACATGATTAGTTCATGTGATAACTCAAACTCAAAAATCTAATTATCTATTTACACAAATTAAACAAAAGAAAAATCTGCCAAGCATTTGCAGTTTACAGCTTTATAAAATATGAATATTCACTTTCTTTTCTCCTCATTTAAAAATAACCTCAGAACTTCTCTCATGGCTATTTTTCTTACTTTATACATTTTCTAACTGTAACCCTGCATTATTAGACATTTTGGCCACTTTTAGCTCTGTTTTGGTCTCCAAATTCTGCATTAAAAATCCTCTTTAAACCCACAGGAACTAATACTGCCCCTGATTAAGAGAAGCAGAAACAACATGCAAACAAACAGAACACTAAAGAATTCTGTTTGCATCAACAGTCAACTTCTCTGCTGTCCAGTATCACTCAGCTAAGCTCTGCCCATCAATCCCATAACTTTAAAGTTAAGTTAGAAGACCATGATTTTACTATCTGAGGGGATGTGCATGCTATCTGCATTTGTAGAAGAGCCAAAAGAAATACTCTCTCAATATTTCCGACATAAACTGTTTAAAAAAGCTGAGAGCACATCATCTCTCTCTCCACAAGCCTCGGGCACCACCCACCACCGCTGCTTGTCGACCGGCAAAAGAGCAGTGTGCATGTGTGAATGTAGAGAAAACATCAGAGAGATTCAGCCTTACATGTCTAAGCTTCAGTCACACACACACACACACACACACACACACACACACACACACACACACACTCATATGGGGAGTCTGCTGGGCACCAAGATTGGAAACTAACAGACATCTTTTATTTATTTTGTTTCTTGCTTGTTAGCTTGTAACTGGCAGTAGCTGACAAACATTAGCTGCCGTGCTAATGCTAACTCTTTTTCTGTCCTGACAGGTAAGCTCTGGTGTTCCAATTGTGACGTATCAGATTTAGCTCGCCCAAAGCATATTTGAATTAAAGATTTTATGGATGTCACAAACATCGCCCCCTTCTGTAGAGGAATGGTAATACAGCAGTGGGTTGCACCAGCTATGTGTAAGTTCAAACGTAGCCTAGTCTGAATGTAATTTCTAGTCTAGGTTGGAGTTTACACCCAGCTAACACTTTATGGGTTGCAGCTGAAATAGTTCCAACGAAGGCATACATCACAACTTAAACCTACGCTTAGCTCTCATTAGGTGTAAAGTCCTCCGTAAAACAGTGGTTGTCAAGGCTCATTGTTTCGAAAGGTGGGATAACTTGGAGGATGAGAAGGAGCAGATTACACCGGCAGTTCTGTGTCGCCAACAGGTTGTCCATGATACTCTGCCCTGGAGTAGCCTTACACTTAACAGACGTCACCACTCAATGTCAGTGTTGTGTTTTGCACTAGCTGTGGATCAAGTTGTATTATTATCGCTTAATAATAATGTTTTGGCCTAGTGAACATACCGTATCAATCATGTGCTTGTTAATAAAATATCAAAACCTTCATTGTCAGCAATAACTGAAATTGTCAGCCCGGCTGTATTCATTCTATTTTATGTAATTTGGTGACACGATAAAAAACATCACATCAGGAATAGTGTGTCATTGACTGGCCAAGAAAGCGAAAACATAATTTTCTGCGTCAGTATTTTGGTTAGTGTGGACTTTATGCCAGTGTAACTAAGATGAACTTTATGCCTCCATGGTGCAACCACACACCGACACAGTTTTACTATCAAACTCGTTTCAAAGTATCGAGAGAATTCGCACACAGCTGGTGCAACAGGCTGCAGATCTCTAGTGACAAACTTCGCACAGAAGCAAGACAGTATAGCCGAGCTCTGATCCAAGGAGACATAAACATAAGAAAAACTCTTTTCTGAGAGGAGCAAACTCATCCATGCACACAGTGGGCTCCTACCTCGCCCTTCTGGTTGATGATGGGCACTGCATACTGCAGCTTGACATCGTAGAACAGGCATGCCAGGAAAACGTTGGCCACACCGATCAGACTGTGGTTCTCCTGTTCATCGAAGAACGGGTCGGCACGCTTAAAATACGACCGCACCACCTGGATGAGACAGAAGAAGGAAGACGACAGATGAACAAGTTGATCGTTTGACTTCCTTACTGTCCTGAACTTCTGGTGTAAATCTCTGATAATTTCTCTTCAACAAACCGAGTCAATCACAATTAAAAACAATTCATCTGCATCTTCTTTGTTTCTATGTTTTGTCCCTTTTTATTAGTATTTACACATTTAAATTAACCAGGGATCCAAAATGGCATTAATGAAAATGAACAGATACATTCTGACTGATATCACCTCCCATATCTACACATGCCTGAAACTGAACAAAACAACAAAGGTTCTCCAGAGAATAATCTAATATTTTTCTGTGTGTGTCAAACAGGCTCTCATTTGCTTCCACTCACAGGGTTGTCTTCATCAAAGTCCTTCCACTCCTGATAGAGCTCCCTCATGTCCACCAGCCTGTTCTCCATCTTCTCCATCGCCCAGATCTGCTTCCCTTTACCTCTACGACGAACCTGGATGGCTGGCTCACTCAGCACTGCATCACGCTGTCAAGTGGAAAAGAGAGGAAACTGCTTTTGACTTACATTGGTGTGAAAAGTATATTATGTGTATCACTTACATTACTTCCATCTACTTTCCAAACCATGCTCTGTTATTAAAACAACTCTAATTTCCCATACTTCTTTTCCTTCCTTCTAAAGAACGAGTTTACATCAGTTCTCCTAAGACAGATGTGCAGCTGTGTATGTAAGAAGGCAGTTTAGGGACTTCAATATTTTTCGTGCCTGACAACAGAATATGCATCAAAGTTCATACACCATCTCTGAATCAAAACTCAATCAAATCTGAACACACTGACAAGAAACATGTATCACATGTGATGCCATTCTATTCTCATCTTCTGAGGATATCACTGTGTCTGAGATCCGTGCTAAATAAACATAAATCCATGTAAAATAAGAAAAATATACTCAAAGTTTCAGTAGCTGCCTGAGAATCATCTGGTTTTTTTTTTTTTTTTTTTTACAATTTCTTCAATATCAGTGCAATCAGGGGATAACTGTCTGTGCATCCACTGTGTGTACACTGCAAACAGCAACTGCTTACAGCTAATAGTGCCAACCTGCCAAAATTGGGGCCACTATCTCAATTTTGTCTGCACTGGGTGCAAAATGTCACATAACTGCACTAAACCTCTAAACTTTCTTTTAGAAGCACCTTAACTTGCAAGTATAATCTGTAAAGCAAAGAGAGTTTCTGGCGATCTGACATCTTGTTCCTAGACTGTTCTGGTTGTTAAGAAGCTTTCATATTTTCTCTCTCTTAAGCGTACTCATACCTTCCTGTTGGCATCCAGGTTGGCAGCAGGTATCTGCAGAGTGACCAGGTACTCTGTCCTCTTGTTAAGCTCCTCTGCGATGAAGCTGGCCTCCTGTGCCAGCAGATTGGCCCGAACGATCTGCTCCTTCAGACGCCGCAGGCTGCGAGTCATCATTGCTTCTCTGAACCGCACAAACACGGGAGTTTTACCAAGCAGCTATGAAATCTTTTTCCTCCTGTAGACATCAGTAAAAGTTAGATCTCACCTGTCCTCGCTCCAGCGCCGCATGCGTTTGTGGGAGCTGGGTGATGTTACAGCAACTGCTGCACTGGGCAGCAAGCCCGTCCCGGGTTTCTCGGGGGTCAGCCGCTGGCGGAGCTGCTGCAGCTCCTCCTCGTACATCAGCCTCTGCCGCTCCAGGGCGCAGCGCTTCTCCTCCTCATGCTGCCTCTCCAGGGTAAGTAAGACCGACTGCAAGGGGTCTGAGGTGGAAGAGGAGCCACCGGAGGACGGATGCATGGATGGAGGAGGGAAGACGTTTCTATTTCATTCTACTTCCTCATAAAGTGAAAATTAGCACCTATAGGAACTGCTCATCCTAAGTAAAAATGCTGACATTGTTATGTTGACCCGATTATGCCGGGACTGCATTTACAGTGACTGCACTCACTGCCGGTCCAGAAGTCCAGTATTTACCTCATTATCTCTTTTTCTGAAGCCACAAGTGACCATTTAGATGAGAGGGTGGAGCTGCCGAGGTCACGCATTGCTACCAATGACTGTGAGACAGTTACAACCTGCCGTGGGGCCACAGCCATAATTATGCATAATTTTAAGCCTTTATACAATTTAAATAAGCACATAAAATTCATCCCATGACGGTTGTGATAAACAGGTAAGTTAGCTATCGAGACCAGGCTGTAAACGTGTTTATTTCAGTTTCAAATCTGGCATTTTAAAGTTGCTGTAAATGATTTACATTTTGTTAAAATAAGTGTTGAACAGCACTGGTACTGAGTCTGGTCAGTAATGTGGGTCTCCAAGTCTCTCCCTACCGCAGTAAACAGAAAATACAACTCTGGAATCCTCTCTCCTGATTGGACGAGAGTGGGAGCAGGATACCAGAAAATGTTTTTTCTCTACACTGCAGAGCTGAGGACCTATGTTACTGTCAAAACACTCTTTATAAGTGATGCCTGTCTTCATGTAGAGCTATTTAATATTGATTTACATTTTTTGGATGAAAAAATGTAAATATTACTTATAGCACTTTTAATATGGGCCTCTGTTGCCTCAAGTTGCCATTTGAGGATGTGCAGATTTTGGCACTTTTATGTTTGCTTAATTTTTTAGCCCGGAGGTAAAGAAATGCTAAATAATGCAAAGCTGCTTTTATTTATCACAACTGCCAACTTAAAAACATACTGATGAGGCTCTTCAGCTAAAGCACATCATCATGTACAGTATTTTACAGAAGCTTATCAAGTAAACACAAGTTGATTCTGTTTTTTGCAAAGTGCACCTCATCACTGTTTAATGATTCAGCTTGACTCACCGTTTCCTTTTATCATGACTTCGGCCTGTGCAAACTCATAGCCGAAGCTCAGCTCACTCGACACATCGCTGGAAGCATCCACGTCCACCTCCAGCTGGTCGGTGCTCAAACATGTCTTCATCGCAGCACCACCCTCCTCATCTTCACCTCCTGTGTGGACCATATGCCTCGGCAAGCTGATCCTGTGTGAGGGAACGAGTGGGTGGCGGTTGTGTATTGATGTATGTGAGACAGCGGGAACAAGAAAAAGGAAGTGTGCAGAGAAAACAGGAAGAAACATCATGAAGAGGCTTTAACTCATGTTAATAAATGTTACATAGATGAAGATTTAAGGTCAAACCTCTGCTGGAAAAACAGACCTGAAGAAGTGGTTGTTTCCCCACAGGATTCGGTCACCATGATGAATCTGGACTGGACTGGTGACTACAGCACCGTTCACACACGTTCTACACAACATGAGACAACATTTGAAAGGAAACAACATGTAATCATTTCTGCCAGCATAACCAGTAAACTGAAAAAACAGGACCTTGTGTCCCCGTCACTGTCAGTGGAACTTGCTGATTAATTTATCAGTTATACTCTTCTTTATACAGGACATCTTTTTATAAGGTGTGTTCAAAAAGTTCACAGCTGCTTGTGGTGGGCATTAACGGTGCACTGCACAGTAACGTGCATGTAACAGGCGCAAGCAAGAACTTTCATGAGTAAATATTCCCAGTTGCATTGCTTGAGCATCGTCAGCACCTGAGCTACACCCGTTTTTGTGACCACTGAAAAATGCATAACAGGAAGAAGTTGCACCTCGTGATTTTCTGTTGCTGTTTTACCTGCATTGGACGGCATGGCAGACCATCAGCGTTGCCAGGTAATTTTGCAGAGGGTTAAGCCTCAGATACTTTGCTAGCAGTCCATTTAATTAATGACTTAAAGAGTGAAGAAGTCTGTTAAAGAGAGAGAGCCTCCTCTTTCCAATTAATTATTTTGGCTTCAGGCAGACAGTCGCCTTTCTTTACATCCAGCAGGCACAGAGCAGCATGAAAGTCTCAAGACTGGACCAAAAGTAGCTCAAACTAGAGGGCAGTGCAGAGCTTGGAGATCCTTTTCACATGCATGATCCATTGTTAATGTAAACATGAGCACAGCTCCCACACATTAACTTCTCAAAGACCCCTTAAGTTTTAAAAGTTCATCCAGAGCTGTCGCTTAAAAGTCTTGCTGTTGCAGAAATGATTTCTTTTTTAAAGATATTTTTTGGGGCTTTTGTGCCTTTATTATACAGGATAGCTGAAGTGGACAGGAAACAGGGGAGAGAGAGGGAGAATGACATGCAGCAAAGGACCAAAGGTGGAATCGAACCCTGGTCCGCTGCGCGAGGACACAGCCTCCGTACATGGGGCGCCCGCTCTACCGACTGAGCCACCGGGCGCCCCAGAAACCATTTCTAAGTGCTGATGAAAGGCGCAACAGTGTGTAATATCTCAAGGTTCAATGTCTCATTTCCAGACACATTCACTCACTCAAACATACTGATGCTTCAGTCCCTGCTGATAATTTAAAATGTACATCATTTACAAAACTCATTTTCGCAGACACAGTCTGATTGCTGTTGGCACAAACAATTTGTTGTATCTTCTTGTTCTAATTTTCTGTTGAGGGATTCTGTCCCTCGACACACTACCTCTCCAGAATTTCAGATGGAGAAGATGAGGGGATCACTGAGGATCTGATCGGCCTTTTTTTAAAATCACCTCATTGTACAGCGATCTGTTGAAGAACATAAGAGAGCAAAATCCTCTGCGGAGCTGAAGTGATCATTCAGTTAGGCCGAACACATACCGAGCATTGCGGTGAGGACTGAGCACCACGCCGTTGCTCTTGGTGATGTCGATGACGCAGTGCTCAGCTTGGATGTTCATGCCGCACAGCTGGATGTCCTGCGAGGTTGCTGAGCCCACACGTGTGTGCTCCTGGTCACAGAGGAAAGCTGTGTGTGTCAATCCACCTCTACATGTACAGTAAACAACACTGGACTGTGTGTGTGTGTGTGTGTGTGTGTGTGTGTGTGTGTGTGTGTGTGTGTGTGTGTGTGTGTAGGGTGTACCTTCAGATAGTAAACCAGCAGCTCGTTAAGTGCAGGATCAGCATTCAGGTTGACCAGGAAACACTTGTCATCCACTACTCGGATTCCAGAGGACTGCAGGGAAATGCCCAGACTCTCCAGCTGCCTCTGACGCTCCTACAGGAAACATATTGAATATTTAATTAATGAATTAATTTGCTGATTATTATCACAACAAATTGACAAAAAACCTAAAGAAGTTCTGTTGAAGTAAAACAAGAAAAGGAGCTATTTTACCAACTGACCTCCACAGGGAAACAGATGTAGTTTGTATTTGTGCGTTACCTGTGCGATGGCCTCAGTCTTCCTGAGTTTCTCCTCCCAGGTGACTGTCATTTCTTGGATCAGCTTCTCAGACTCCTCCAGCCGCTCCTTCAGCTCTGGGGCCTTCATAGACTGAGAGCAACAGAAGCTGCATTAAACCCTGCTCAAATTATCGGGTGATAAACAACACAGGCAGAACTGATCCGAACCTCAGCTTCGGTGAGCTGCTCCCTCAGTTTCTCCACTTCCTCTCGGAGCTCTCGGATGATCCTGGCATTGGGGTCTTCGTTGACGATGGCATGGTTGACGATGCTCTTGGCCCTGTCAGCGTATCGCAGAGTGGACAGCGTCTCATCATAGTTGTCTGCAGCAGGGCTGATGGTGGCGACCATGGCAGTGCGGCTGTTCCCTCCCAGGCTGTCCTGGAGGTGGAAACATGGCTTTTACCTCAGTGACCATCGCAAAACAACCACTTTCAAAAGAGTGGACACGATCACTGAAAAATCTCATATTGCACTGTGCAAAATCAAAAAAATCCACTGCTTTTGTTTTGTAAGAATGGCTAAATGTATGAAGAGTGTTTGATTTATGAGTATGCTGTGTCTGAGGGGAATCAGGGTTGCTGCAAAGCTACATTTAACACAAAGCTATACAGAGCGAAACGTGACACTAATTTAAAACAAACCATGTTAAAAAGTCAAAGCTGGCAAAAGGAGCCTTTTTCCACCAAAGCAGAACTAATGAAAATAATCAGCAGAGCTTTGAAACTAAATGGGCAGAATAAAAGAGCACACAGGAAAGTTAATTACTGAGAGACTTAGAGTCCAGTTTCTTTAGTTTCAAGGAAAACGTATTGTACAAGTAATTAAGCGGGTGTGAAGAGCAAAAGGAACTGAGGATGCACAGAGATCACCATCCTGTTTGTCTGCAGTGAACAAGCTTTGTTCTTCTCTTCTGTGTACCTTGAGCAGCCAGGTGAGCACAGAGTCTCTGTAGGGAACAAACTTGTTCTTGTTCTTTCCTGCTCCCTGATCAGCCAAGGCTGAGATAACTAAACCAAGAGTGCTGAGGGACCTAGAGAGAGAGAGGCACAGAAAGGGGAGGATGAAGGGGGTCAAGAGGGAAGTAAATAGGGAAGAGGGAGGAAAATATTTCAGAGACAGAATGTAACAGAACAACAAAAAGATCAAAAATCATCTGACACAATTGTGTCCTGAAACGTCTGATACAATTCATTCAAGCTCATGGTAGTGCAGTGTGAATATGTGAACAGCTCTTCATGTGAGCGAAATAGCATCGTAAGGATGAGCACGGTTCCAAAAAGCCAAAACAGTGATGTAGTTAAGAATTAAAAAATAAAAATTGAGCCTAGACTGACAACAAACACAATCCCAGCCAGTGATCCCCTTTTCTCCGTCACATTATTTAGTTCCTGAAAGTACAAACTGGATCTCTGGGGGTTAGAAGTGGTCACTTCTGTGCTGTGATATATTTATCTTCTGTTGTCTCACTTATTGATGTTGCTCCCCTCTTTCAGCCGCTCCCCCGCCGCTCCAGTCTTGGCTGCCCGCTCGCTGCCAGCCAGATCCACCAGACTCAGCTTGCTCACCTTCTCTCCACTCGTCTGCAGCGACACACAACAACTCACAGACATGCACAAGACACTGAATGGCATCAAACCTTATTTCTAAAATATCTCCATCTTTTCCTGTCATTGCAGGGTTAAAGGTTACTGAAGGACAGTCAGGACAGGACCCCTTGTTTCGCCATTTGAATAAAAAAAGAACTGAGAGCAGCACACACAGAATCAAGTTCGGTTATGTCAATAATAACACAGGGTGTCAGCAGACTTATGATCCCATTAACTTTTAAAGCTTTCTAGTGTGTGTGTGTGTGTGTGTGTGTGTGTGTGTGTGTGTGTGTGTGTGTGTGTGTGTGTGTCTTACCCCAGACTGAAGGTCCATGAGTGTGTGTGTAAGGATGATGTTGAACACAGCGTGGGATCTGCTGCTCTCTTCATTCATATTGGTGGCTGCAACTGTGCGAGATTTATTCCCCTCTGACATCAGAGACTCAATGTCCTGTCAGAGACACAAACAAACATGTCTCAAAACCGTACTTTAGGAAATAACTTGTTTCCAATGGCAACACAAAATAATGGAAGCAAAAGAAAAACAGAGCAGAAATAAGAGGCTTTTTACGAGCACCTTGTAGCTGGCCACAGCCAGGCGTGACAGGCCGTCAACGTAAGGCCCAAACACGCTGTGCTCCCTCACTCTCAGCGCCTGTCGACTTCTACAGAGAGAAGGAGACACTTATAAATCATGCGTCCTTCAGTCCAACTCATAAGTACTATAATATAGTACTAATATAGTAGTATATCAGTAGTATACTGATTTTTTGCTTTTTTCAAGAATACAGAGTTGTGTTTACGTACGACATGTTACTCCTTGATTTAAAGTCAAACAGGCCGAACAGTTCCTCACCCTTTGGGGTCGAGCAGGTCTCGGACCTTCTCGTTGTAAATCTCCATGTAGGAGACCTCCACAGTGAAGCTCTCTCCCTCCTGGGCCTCCTGCACGGTCCTGCTGAACAGTGAGCTGCAGAGCCGAGGGATCAGACCCGGCTGCTCCGCTGAGCCCATCATGGTGTACGACTTCCCAGAGCCTGGAGACACACGGTCAGAGTTCACAAATCAAGTTCACAAATCAAATGTCAAGCAGGAAACTAACTAACCAAGCAATGTTAAAGGAGGAAGTCCAGTCAGATTTAGTTTGATTGGTAAAGTCTGTGAACGGAGTGCAATGAATACAGTTCCATAAGCTGCTCATATGGGTCCCATTTAAAATAGAAACAGTGAGAATTTTACAACTTATACACGTTTCTCTGGTGAGACATGACATATTTCAGTGGAAGCAAGTAGGAGATTAAAAAAAAAGCAAAACACAGATCTGGAGAGTACTGCTATTGATTCTGCTGTATGCATGACTATATATAGAAAAATACACCACAAAAGCACGATGGAGAAGTGTCTGAGAGGCAGAGACTGAGATGAGTTAGCAGAGCAAAGAGAGACAGCCTCCCTGAAAACACAAAATTAAACTGTGTTAGGAAACACACTTTCAGCAGGAATATGTGATGAGTTTCATATGTGAACAGCAGTGTTGTTTATTAAAGAGCAGAGGTGAGAAAACACACGTTTTTGAAAATGAAGATACAGATTTTGTCAGAGACATCAGAGATGCTTACACTTACACACTTACACGCATGTGTTCAATGACACACCTTAACAGCTCAGGTGGCGGAGGGGCTCATTTAAAGCGATTTCGACAATGAGTGTAAGATCATGTAAGAGGTAATATTCACTGACAGAGTTCATTATGCCTCATCTGTGTTACTGGCACCAATATACTCTTCGCTTGCTCCCACAATCTTCAGCCCCTCAGGATGCAAGGTATGAAACTTTGCCTCATAAACAAACTCCTGAGTCTGAGACTTTTGCTTGAAAGATTAGAGGCAAAATGTACTAAAACTGCAGTGGCATCTTAAACTGCTACTGAAATTTAACAGAAATTTATAAATTTCCCTCCAGTAAAAATCTTTTATTGTGTATTCATAGTAAAGACTCACTGTAATAAGAGTGGGTGCAGCTGAACTGATACTATTCTGACCTGTAATGTCACTAGAAAAGAACCTGCCCTGACTGGAAATGGCTTAGATCTTGAATGATGCACCTGACAACACACCCTGTTGACCTTTGCAGCACTCATGCCTTTAATAAAGCAGCTGATGTCCTATAAGGATCTGAATTCTTGTGCATTAACCGACGTCTCTCACGGCATTTTTACTTGTCGTGGCAGGAGCAGCACAGGTGTTGACTGATAGCCTCACTGGTAGCTCAGTTCAGTTTGGACCAGGAAGCAGTATCAATAATGGCTTCAATAAAACTTATCAATTTGCATTCCTGATATTTGGTCAGTATAATATTAACACAGTGCCACTTTTAAACAGGGCTGCACAATATATCGAAAATTCACCTTCAATGCAATCTTACATTAAACGCATGAGACTGCTAGAATTGCAATAAATGTTGTAATTTCATGTGTCACACATTCAGACGTTGCATCTCAACATATCTGGCCAATCAGATACCGCTGATGCAAACTGATCATTTCCTCCAGCTGCAGCTTCAAATTAAAAGCATTTTACTGCCAAAAAGCAAGTTGAAGTTTGAAGTAGGCCAATCACAGGAAATACAACTCGGTGTTCAATTAGCTTGGCTAGCAAACCGCTATCATCAAAAAATGTGTTTGTGAAGCATAACAATGGTCATTTTCAGCATTTGTCAACAGCAGATCAATTTAAAATAACTTTATGTCTGGGACACGGTGACCCGTTAAAGTATTTGACAATTTCACTTAATGAGCCTGATTGAGCTGCCAATCTCACGGTCAAATATTGGCAAACGCATATTTTTCATTGTCATAATGTCATCATAATGCAGATTCTTCCATTGAGAAAACAGATGGAATCAGAGGTTACATTAGACTTTTTTTGTGTCCATCATTTTGAATCAAATTTCATATTCAGACATATTTTATTACCGTCATTTACTTTTTTTTTTTAAACTTCTGCAGTGACGCAGCACCTAGAGAGTCAGAGTTTTGCCTTTCTGTCAGCCGCGCACGGCATTCTGCTGCAAATCAGCAGAAAAATCATCTGTTGACAGTCACATTAACATGTTCATACCAGCAACATTCATTGTAGTTTCAATGCAGACATTAAAAAAAAAAAAAAAAATCTAAAATAACTGGGCCAAGTGAAGAGGGATTCTTCTTTAATAATAATAATAATAATAACAATAACAATAATAATATTAAATATTAAACAATTAATAAATAAATTAATAATAATATTAAAGACCACATGCCTTTTTGTTGAAACTTAAAATAAATTAAATTTACGATAAAATGACATGAAACATTGTATCATTGATTAGAATTATCAAAGGAAAACTCTATATAGAAAGACAGGGCTGGCACACACACACACACACACACACACACACACACACGCAGGATACGTGGCCCAGGCGTTAGACGGTTTACATTAAAATATAAACCAAATCATTTACATGCTTTGACCTGCTGCAGACGAGCCTGAATTCAAACCTCCTTCCCGGTCTGCATGGATTTAAATGTGTGCATGCTTGTGTGTACTCAGTCACATTAAAGACGATTGCTGCTGCTGCTGCATGGATCCAGCTGGAGAGGGCTGCAGCAGGATGCAACTGTAGTGTCCGTCCGACAATATCTTTTTATAAAAATGCAAAATGACAGCGGGACTGGTGGGCAAGTAATGTAACTCCCACCTAGAGCGAGAACACCGTCTACAGCAGCAAGCCCTCAACTTGGTCACACTGTCATTTCATGTGGCTGCTGTGAGCTGCTGGTCAGTGTGTCTGTGAACACACTCACACTGAGGACTTTTCACTGTCTGAAGTCTGTTAGCAGTGCAGAAAGACATTAAAACTGTAAACGTCAATATTTCTTTTATTTATCGCGAGTCATATCGTCTTCGCATTATTCAGCATTATCACATATCACAAGTTTTCCTGATATCGTGCAGCCCTACTTTCATATTCTGCTTTTTTTAATGCTAAGTCATACACTGCGATGTCAGCAGGCTCATCTTACCTGTCTGTCCATAAGCAAAGATGCAGGCGTTGTAGCCCATGAAGGCGTTGTCCAGCAGACTCTCGCCAAGGCACTGAAACACGACATCCTGACCTGCACCAACAACACATAACACACTCTAACCAGTCAAGATACACACTTACAACATAAACAAAACTTTCAAGATAAGTTTAGAAAGACAGAACAGAAATACAAAAACACTTTTCTGCTTTTCATATCCAGTCATGACTTACTGTTCTCTCTCTTTTATGAAAGATGGGACTCACAGCCCAGAATAGACATGGTGGGCATTTAGATACAGCAACACTAAAACATATGATACAGGCGGCTGAATTATTCATACCCCTCACCCTGGTAAAAAAGAAAGAACACCTGGCAATGCCTTTCTACATCTTTTGTAATACACAGAACAATCAGAACCAAAAAAAAAACTTTGTAACTCTTCATCTTTCCCCTGAACACTCCATTTCTTCATCTCCATAAATAGTTCAGAATCCCAGGAAACATTCTGTCTGGGCGATAACTTTTAGAAATGAGTCACCGAGCGGTGAAGTCAGATGAAGCTAAAAACAGAAAGCACCAAACCAAGTAGAAGACAAAACACAGCAACACTAACCTGCAAACTTGTCTTTTTGAGATTCGTCCATTGACCAGAAGCAGTAGTCGTATGCAAAAACCTGAAGAGAACACACGAGACTAAAACTGAAAACAACTGATGCATGGAAACAAGGCAGAGTGAGTATCAATGAGCAAATGTCCACAAATAAAAACATCATGATAACAATTAATTTGTGCACTAACAAAGAGGGGTGTGTAACTTTAAAATAAATGTTACTCAAAGTTAAATGCTATACTCACCTTTGGCTGATTCCTGAGGACAACAGAGAGAGGAAATGAAAATTAAAGTTAACAACTGGTGTTAAAATAAACATGAACCTGTCAACTAAGCTAAAACTATTTGAAATCTTCCTGTCCCTTTATCGCAGGCATGTGGATTTCACACACCAAAGGACACAGAGTGCAGGAGCTCGTCAAGGCAAGAGCAAAATATTCATCACATGGCAACACCATCAACACAAGCAACACTCATTCATCTGACATTTTGGGCCTTTTCATGATTCAGAGCAGACAACATTTGTATGGAAAGCAAAGCAGAGCTTTGAGCAGAGTCTTTTTAATATTCTCACTTCCACACAGTTAGACACATTCACACATGGATGACAGCAGCCATTAGTGTACAGTTACATCAATCTACCAACATTCTCCCAGCCAGTCTGGACAGAGCTGACCCCAGCATCACACTGCTTCTCCAACCCATGTGACTGCCACAGATATGGGATTCATTTCCGAATCTAACTAACTCACCTGACGGACACTGGATCCCAACCTTGAGGTCAGAAGCTCATTTCAGTTGGTTGTTCAGTTGTTCGTGTGTAAGAGCAAGTACAAATGCATTACAGTGTCTGCAGTGCAGATTCATATCTACTTTGTGCTTCCTTTTAGTCAAGAAATACTTAAGCATTTTTCTTATAGGTTTGTTTCATTTAATTATAAGAAACTACTGGGGGGCAGAATACTATCAAAAGGTTCACCAAGCACTGACCCCTGAGCAACATGTATGAAGGATATTTCTTGTAGGCTCAGTTATACTCGGCATTAAACAAGCTTTCAGATAGGGGTGGAGCCCTCAGTCCGTGCTCTGCATTGATTTCATCCATAGTTCTGTATGTTCACTGGAAGCTTCCAGACACAGACAGAACAGAGTAGCACCTACACCCACCTTGGGAAATTGTGGGGGCAGTGTAGACAATTGTTTAAGAATGACCAGAGCCAGACACAGCCAAAGGAGAGAGAGCGAGATAGAAGAACACAAGAAAATTTTCTGTCCACATTTCACGATGCATTTAATGACCTCACAAACCATCGCTGCCTTTTTTTTTTTTGCTTTTTTATTGAGCAAATGCAGAAGTACGAACAGAGAGGTTTGAGTCTGACATGCCATGTAGTGGATGTATTGCTTAAAATCAATGCCAACGTAAATGATGTGTAGAAGTTTATGGGCAGTGACAGTTACAACATTTGAAACAGATGTGTTTAATTCTGTATGTGAAGGGAGTATATGAGGCCTCAGAAAGGCAAGAACTTGATCAAAAAAAGAGATGTCCTATAATTTTATTCCTCTGACCTCAATCAGTGTTCATAGTCCAATCCCACATCTATTTGTAGTCTCATTCTTGTTTTATTTTTCAGCATAGAACAGCTGCACAGTGCATACAGTGGGCTGTGGGAGGTGATGCAGAGCTGATTATGAGATGATGCAGAGGTGCATCTTTTTATAATCAGCTGCTGCACAGCTTAAATACTGAGCTGTGCACAAGACTGTCCCTTAAAACTGCTCCAGCCTGCATCAGATCCTGTATGTTTCTCTGGATGTTTAGTGACTCATTAAAATGAATAAAACTCCAATGATGCAACTTGTTGTGTCTTAACCGATAATGGATGTTTACCGTTTGTGGCAGTGCAAAAAAAAATACAGCAGGCAACAGTGCAGCGTAGAAACAGCAGAGCTAGCAAATACAGAAAATCTAACATGACTCCAGGTCAAAGTCAGTGGAGTAAGAAGTGAGTTTCAAGGATATGAAGCTTAAATATCTGTCAAGGGGACTAATCCTCTTTAGCTTACAGCGAATGAAGTGGGGAACGTGAACTACAGCAGCACTAAGAAACTCACAGCCTTCCAGTGCTCCAGAGACCAGGACTCTTCCCATACCAGTACCAGTATGTGAAACATCTCTGATGCTGCTGAAAATGCTGGATCAGGTGGGAGAGACGAGTGTTTATGCTCCAGTCCAATAACATGCGTTTTATAGATATGAGACCCTGACATTTCCCAGCAGATTTCAGTACAGCTGCATGTAACTTACTTGACCGGCAGCCAATCTCCAAATGAATTCAAGCACATCCATGATATCATAACTAAACAGGGTTAGTAGTATAGTAGGTGGAACGACACATTGATTTATATTCCTACCATCAAACTACATCAAAAGGTAAATTGCGAATTATCCCTCTAGAGTGACATGTCTCGATCTTAAAGCCTCTGAGAACCCAAATCATCAAAAACTTTCTTAATATGTAATTTAGGGTCCTTCATGTATAATAAAAAGCATTTAAAATGTTCAGACTGTAACATCAATTCAAACTTAAAATATTGTCATTTAAAGTTTTTGGCAGTTTCTTTGGGCGTAGTTATCCCCGACCCATGTCACGTAATATGGATAAAGCCAATCAAAAATTCAAAGCCTGACGTCGATACAAAACCACTCTGCTCCACTCAACCAACCGCTCTCACACTGCTGCATGTGACCAAGCTGCCATACCGAAGCGTCTGTCATCATGCAGGAAAGGCAAAAAACAAATTAATCGTGTTTGATGTTCAGACATTTTTCTATAGCACGTGTTCCAAATGTATGTGTGACAAATAAATCCTATTAAGTCCTCCTCAAGTTGTCATATTGACGTTTAAGGTGGGTTGATTAATTCATGGCGAAACTCACATTGAACCCCGTTCCAGAAAACGTTCCACCTTAAAAGATGCATCTAACCGGCACAGTGTGTGAGATGATTTTTCTTTTTTCACCAGTAACGTTCAACTAACCGACATGAAAGGAAACGAAAAATCCTTTCGTTTGTGTATCATGTTTTAAAATGCTACAGAAACTTTACAGCCAACTTTTAATTTCAAACAAGCGTTATTTGGATAAACTGACTATATATTTGTATTCTACTTGGTAACATTCCCGCCTAAAAAACTATAAATTTTACTAAAGTTGTATATTAACAGTTCTGCCACAAGAGCTGTTCCCTGCTTTGCTCCAAACGTGATCTGCCACGCCCACACAGTCTTGAGGAACGATGTTATCTTCAAAATAAGCTCTTTTTGAGGTAGGTTTTTTAATAGTTGGGAACATTTATTTTTACCCAGACTTTTGTAAATACTTAATGAGACACTTAACTTTGATATAATATGTGCATTCTTACTATTTCAAGCTGGGTTTCCAGAGGCTTTAAATTGTTTTTCGAAGCAAAAATGTGTAAATTGTGTGTAGAAAAAGAATGTGTAGATTGTATTTAGCACATGAAGTATTGTTATTTGGATGTATATTTCGCACTTACAATGTTAAATAGTTGTAAATGTCACTCCAGTTCATTCTCCAACATTCTGAGCGTGCATACTGCTTCAGATAAGAGTGGATCATGGCAGGGAGACCTCAGAAGAACAAGGAACGAGAGATTTTCAGTCGGCGTTTGGCGTTTGCGCTCCACACAGACTGAACAGAGGCCTTGCACTGAATGTTTGTGTAGTTCAGTGTCTCCTCTACCTGCATTGAAACAGGCATTTTCCTTTCCTCTGTTTTTAGCACACAAAAACAACACATTACTATATCGATTTCTAGTCGCTGACTTATATCACTCTAAATAAGCCCATGTCGTTCTTGCATCATATCACCAACCATGTATCATAATACGCACCGTGTTGTTGGTAAATCATATCATTACACCCCTTCAGCACAGCAACAGTCAAGCACTGGAATGTCTGTCTGAGAGGGAAAAAATGGAATGAGAACATCTCTGAGACCCAGTCCAGCCCAAATCTCCGTATTCTTTCGAGAACTCTGTGCAGCAACAATAACATCCCGTGAATCAGTCAACAAACACATTCACCACATTCCAGTGAGCAGACCTCAAATTAAATTATCCAATGTGTTCTGTGTTCATGGCGTCCATCACCAAAGCAGCACTTGTTGTCAGAGCAAGTTTATGTCTGATCAAGTTTACCTCGACGGTTTACAGTTCAGAGGAACACGTGACAAATCATACGATGGAGTTTAATGATCACACAGATTCTCTACATATATACGGTTAAAATGGACAATTATGCTTGTAGTTCCCTCAATATCTGTGATCAATTAATCCACAACCATGCATCAAATTTGATTTTAAAAAAAGTATTTATTCTTAAAGCATCAGGCTGAACCAGCACTTTTCACTGTGTGTAAAGATTTGATTCTGAAATATAGCTGCAAGCAGCAGTTCAAACATTGAAGCCCTTTTGCACTGAACAGGAGGGAGCAGATCAGTCAGCGAACAAAAAGTTACGAGAAGCAACGAGGAGTTGTTGATGTCACACATGAGCTCTGAATATCCACCAACATACAAATACTCAAAAATACATTTTGGCAAATCTATTTGAGTTGGCCACCCAAAATGTGAATTTTGTGTGAAATACAGATCTATATATTTGTTTTGGTCAAATCAGTCAAACTCAAACACAGGGACAGACACACCAGTTTCCAAGGAAGCCCCTTTTGAAATGCTGTATCATTCATAACTCAAAACACAGTCTCCACTCAGATAAAAAAATATCAATTTGGGGTTTAAAGAAAAAGGCTGCAAATGCAGTCATGACCGAACACATGGGGCGGGCTGTAATGAAACAAGGCCTCCCTATGTGAGACTTGGCTGGTCCATGAAAGAGCAACATTAAGTCCTGTTCTCTCCTGAGCTGGCGAGGACATTCCTGAGATAACTGGCAGAGCCTCACAGCTCCAAGGAGTCACTGAAGGAAACGGAGAAGGACGGCAGGTCAGCAAGTCTGTGACCAACAACACAAAAGCAAACACGGCTAGATTTTTCCAGATCAAAGCGGTCTGATAATGCACAGCACTTTTTGGTGGATGGTAACAAATTGCAGGTTCTGTGCACAGAAGTTCTCAAATTCAGGATTTAAAATAAGCAAACATTTGTGGTGCTATAAACAGATACAAAGTGGGGTTTTCAATGAGAAAGACGGTTTCTTTTTCCTAACCATTATTCTGCAGGGAGCGACATATTCCTGCAACAACTGAGTGTCTGTTTATAGAATGAGCAGTAAAATTGCTCCATGAAACAAACTGCAGTTTTACAGGACTGCCGACTATCGAGCGCTGCTGTTTATGAAAGCAGACACAAAGCTTTTTTCACCTCTAGCATCTTGAGAACCTCACAGCCCTGCTGTGTTCCTGGTTGCTGCTACCGAGGGTGCTGTGACATATTAACACCCCCTGAGGCTTACGCAGCAATTCAGTTAAACCTGTCAGGCCGTGAGCTGACTCAGCCGAAACCTTGTGGAACTGGCTGTTGACTGAATCCTGCAACCAGCAACACTTTTCTGTTGCACTGACTGTGCTAATAAGAAAGTAAAGTCGACTGGTAAATGCAGATGTTTTTCAGTTTAAAATTCTCACTTACTGGCTGCTAAAAATCACTTCTTCTCTTGATTGTGCTGCTCTGGGATCAGTGTTGCAGAGGTGCTTGTCTGTGTTGCACCGAGCCTGTAAAACCTGTTCACACTGAGCCCCACAGGGGAAGCACGCCACAGCTGAAGCGTGTCAGGGCAGAGGAGACACACACTGATACATAAGCACAAAAAAATGCAGAGGATAACTATAAAATATGAAAGTCTATGTTCCTACAAATAAATTCATGTGCCTGTGTCTGCAGGGGTTTGCCCTCGAGCATACTTACTGAACAAGGTAACCTGAGAAGGGCCCGAAATGTCAGGGGAGCATCTACCTACACTGCTCTGACTCACTGTCTGACTGACTGCAAGGAGGAGAGAAGACTGCACAGCTCTGACAGCAGCAAGCATACATGGAGACATACAACTCATGCACAGTGACATATTTACAACTAAACACAGCGCATCATATGCTATCACCATTATTGATTATATTGTTACTATTTTGATGCAATTCACTGATTCGACAACTTTCCATCCTGTCACTGAGTCTGTGAATCTTCCTTTTTTCCTATCCCTTTAAATTCTAGCTTGACTACCTGAACAGGATTGAGCTGGAACAGACACACCCTTTGTCAAGAAAGGAATGATGCATGCAGGACTCACTGGGAGGAGGGAGAATGGAAGCAAGTAACAGGAGGAGGACGGGCGGGGTGAGGGTTAGATTTAAGCCTCTTGCAGGGAACTGGGTACTAACCTGATGGATGGGTTAGTATAAACTCTTTGCCAGCAGGGAATTGCATTTGTGAAATGCCTGTACTGTTATTTCTGAATATGTACACACTTGATGTACACTTCATATGATGTAGTATGCAGTACTGTATTTCACTGTAATTCTATGAGCAAAATAATTATTCTGTAATTATATTAAAAACTAAATCACATGTGATTTGTGGCTGAAGTCACCCAACGAGTGGAAAAATAAAACGCAGAAGTCAGTTAGCATTTTCACACTTTGATTCCCTCGTCTCAAAGTCTGCATGTATGTGTTTTTTTTCAATGGGTTTTCAGTTAAGTGCTTGAAATAAGGTCTGTGGTTAACACAGGCTCAAGATATTTAGATGTTTTGCTCTACAAAATAAAATACACCAGTATGAACAAGATTTTTGAACTTTTAAGTTTTTATGTGCATTAAAATAGGCGGTTACTCAAAAGTGGCTGAATGAGACTGCAGTGTTTCTGCTGTAGATGTTAGACGTCATCACGTGAAAAAGGTTTAAAATATTTAATATCTTTTAAAAAGAATGTGAGTAAAAATAAACATAAAGTGGTAAATAAACATATATATCTGATGACTTTAAGTGGGGACAGGCTAGCACTTCCCATTGACTACCAGTATTTGAGCTAAGCTAAGCCCTCTCTGCCCGTCTCTTTCTTGTTGCTGCGCGCGCAGTTGAGAGAATGGTAACTGTCTTCTTGTCTGGAACTCGGGAGTGAGGCAAATAGCAAAAAGAGAAAAAAACAGCTGCCGCATCCTTTTAACATTAGCATGTTAACATTAGCATTTAGCGTGTGCTGTGCCCAAGTCCAGCTTTGCACTTTACAGCTAACAAAAAGCTATTAAGACATTTAGGTTACTCTCTGAATTTAATTTGTTTGTGATATGTATACATAAGTCCTGACAAAGTGAATGTATTTCTGTTTATCTGTATATTATTTTTATCATATTTTTTTTTGTTTAAATGTCTCAAAAATGTCTCTTTGTTTCTATCTATGTGTCTATGTTTTATTGTAACAGACCTAATGCAAAATAAAGTTTAAAGTTTAAAAATAAATAAATAAATAAATAAATTTTTACCACTGACATGGCCATACACGCAGCTTTCTGAGTTTGTCTTTTATCTACACGCAAATGCAGTGTTGCGTCATGTAGACAGGTAGGTAGGCTCATTAACTACAGCAGACTGAACCCTTTTAAATGTATGTATATTTATATGTAAGTATGAGCATGCAGAAATTCTATGCTATATGTCTAGTCCCTCTTTTTTATATCTATTAACAATCTTGTTAATTTCATGAATTTAAATCTTGAACTCTTATTTATCAATTGTGATTGTAGTTTCTTTATGTAAGGCTAAGAGGAGAGAAAAAGTCAGCATGCTAAATCAGATCAGCAGTTGAACGCCTCGGGGTGGCGACATTTAAGTCATGTGACCACAATGTAATTTGTTTATTGCCTAACAATACCTTTTTGCTTCTTGAGATTTAATTTACACTTAAAAAAAACACAAACATGTTGTTCATCTGTGAAGGTTATCATGCTGAATGTGAAAGTATCATAAACTCATGTTCATCGCAGAGCTTTTTTTCTGCAATAATTCAAAATCCCATTAAAAAAAATCTTATAAGCTTTTAGCCACAGAAACCACTGCCATGTTAACTTGCAGGTTGGCCTACAAGAATACGTCATCCCTTAAATCCTCTATTGTGGACCCATGATCTTCATCGCAACCAAAAATACACCCATGGCACTTTAACTTCAAACTACTTCTACTTCCACGGATGAAGACCGTGAGGTCTGTTCAAAGTTAAGGAAAATGTAAGTAAGTGGACTTAAAGTGGTGAATAGGTCAGTTTAAAAATGAACGTGCTGAAATGTACAAAGAGTCTGACAAGCACTAGAAATACAATCACAACAGTTACACTCACATGTCAGCAGATCCGTCTGACAGCCGAGCAAACCGTCGGCTGAGTGACTGCTGAAAGCTCCTGAGAAACAACAGTGAGTGAGCCCTGATTTGGTTGTGTTATTTCAAACTTTAATCAAATGGCATAAAGACGGTGTCAAGTACAAACCGACAATATTATTTTTAAATGATAATTCATCACAATATAGAGGAAGGACAAAGTCATTGTTTTGCAAGTCACAAATAAGTCTGAAGTTTTGGTAATAAAGTCCCAAGTCAGTTCAAAGAGCTAAATTTTGTGATTGGAGCCTCAAAAATTATGAAGTGATCATACGTCCCTCTCAAGAATCAGACGGTTTTCTTTATTTTGGAAAGTGGAGTCTGACTTTGGACAAAAAAATCATTTATCTGTATTTTCAGGTCGAATGGCAGACTTGGTATTCAGGTATAAGTTAAAGCCACCTTTCAGATTTTGGTGGGACTTTTATTAAAACAAACTGTGATCAACATAAAATGCAAAATCAGGGTTTTCTTTCTTGTTTTACAAATCCGGAGCTGCAAAATTGTAAATGAAACATATATTTTTAAGAATAAATAACAAGACTATATGTATTGGTGGGGGATGTGGACAAGGCCAAATATCACAATATTTTTCACTTTTTACTTTTGGTACTACTACAAAATAATGACACATTAAGATTTTTGCTCATTTTTGCCGATTTAATGACTAAGTGGGTAAAGGCAGGTATTAGAACAGTTGGAACAATCCTATAAACAGGAAAAGAAACAATATAATGATATCCAAAAACTAAGAAAATATCAAGTCCTGTCTTACAATACTGATATTATATCAAAATATCACCCATCCTTAGTCTAAAGTCGACAGATTCGTGACTTGAGTCATGTGACTCAAGCCCAAAGCTCACCTAGGAGGCTAGACTACTGTAATGGTGTCTTCAAAGGTCTGAGTAAAAAATTACTCAGACAGCTGCAGCTCGTCCAGAACACTGCTGCAAGCAAGAGTCCTTACTAATACCAGGAGGGCGGAGCAAATTACACCTGTGCTAAAACCGCTGCACTGGCTTCCTGCGAGACAAAGGAGAGATTTTAAGATCCCTTTACTCGTCTATAAACCACTAAACAGTCTTGAGCCGAAATACATCTCCACTTCACTCATAACTTTAGAAGAAGAAATGCAGATTTGTCGTAACCGCGGAGAAGCAGTGAAACACACATTAAAAATCTCAGAAAAAAATCCCAATAAATCCCACAACTTTGGCTAAACCACACCTAAAAACATCAGAAAACAGTAGGAAATTTTGTGAGGGTTCTTGTGATATAGGTTTGGAAGCAGTCAGGCTTATAGTTTAGGATCTGTGAGCCTCCGTTCGCCAAGAGTTCACCCATGTCTCTCTCGCTCAGGCTGCCAGATTTGTCAAGTTATCCACACAAAAGTTACATAAATTTGTTCAGCAGGTCCTTGTGGCGCTCTACATTTGGTCGTTTTGTTGATGTGACTCACAGTTTTGCCGAAATACCCATTTGTTTGAGGTGTGATCAGGGCGATTTCTCTGTCTGTGAGTCAGATCCAATATTAAGGTGTCGAGTAACAGTTAAACACAGCCGATGTTGATTGGCTAATTAAACACACACACGCTTAAGTATCTCTGTGAGGACACTTTAAACTAATGCAAACAAAAGCACACCAGCTCTGGCTTTGATAATATTATGGGGACTGGGAAATAATCTTTTCTGAACAATGGCACCGTTGATTTGGCGATCCGGCAAAAAAAAGCATCAGGCAAACACAAAATTTCTAAGAGAAATTTTCTAGTTATCTTTTAAATGCAAACCTAATGTTTCTTAATATCTAATTTCTAATGACATCCTATGCCTTTTTAAAGCATTTAAAATTGCCTTGTGTCTGAATGGTGCTATATAACCAAACTTGCTCTGCCTTGCCTCTCCACTGTGGAAGAGCCGAAAATAAAAATACAACAAAGAGTAAACTGCAAAATGCCTCAGTTGAATGGCTGTGTGTTAACCTGATGATGGTGTGATAAACCAACATGTCAAACTCTGCAGCTCACCGGGGGTCTCCTTTGTTCATGTTGGCGATGGCCGGATGCAGAACTGTTTGGTTTCCCTCCATCTCCACCACACATTTTGTCTTCAGGTCTTTTTCTGGATTTGAACACAAGTCAATGACAAAATGATGCATACTGATGATAACATGTAAAATATGCTTTTCCCTCAAGTACAGGACAGTTCACAGATGAGTTGAAATTATTTTCAGACCTTCAAACATATGATATGCAGGGAACAAAATCACTTTTACAAAAGGTCTCTTTAAACATCGCAAAGTAATGCTTAAATAGTTTTAAGAGCAGCATGCACTGGTCATCATAACTTTACTCAGCAGTCACTGACAAGCTCATCATAAAACAACAGGTGGCAAACACTCTGTGTGTGTGTGTGTGTGT
>JAPQLA010000010.1:3716252-3729593 GCA_029822935.1 Naso vlamingii
CTAACTCTGAACACTAACTCTGAACACTAACTCTGACTAACTCTGAACACTAACTCTGAACACTAACTCTAAACACTAACTCTAACTCTGAGCGCTTACTCTGACTCTCTGAACACTAACTGAGAACACTAACTGTGAACACTAACTGTGAACACAGGGATGAAGCCTCTTTTGTATTGATGAATACAACAAATGAAGCCTGGATTCAAACGGAGAGAGCTGCATGACAGCCTCAGAAGTCCCTTACTGAGTTTGTCTAGAGGTGTTTGCTGAACTTTTCTGAACTATAAAAGCGGACAAATAAGAGACTGCATGGACCAACTTTTGACCATAACCAGTACCTGTCCCACGGTGTGTGTGTGAGTGTGAGTGTGTGAGAGTGTGTGTGTGTGTGTGTGTGTGAACTCACCTCTCCGGTTCATCGGCCGGACACGAACAGCGACCTTCACATTCGACATATTGGGGCTGCTGTCATCCATGGTGCCACCTGACCTGTTTACACATAAAAGAATGAAAGCGTCTCAAATCAGTTGTAGTCTGTTTTTACTACTTCAAACAAAATAGTTCATACTTCCAAATTTAATCTTTCGCAAGAGAACACACGTCCATTTATTTTTACACCACAGCTTCACTGCGTGACTCAAGTGTCTGTAAATAAACACAGTAAGCTACTGCTGCCTCCTGCTCATTAAAACAATACTCATACTTCAGCTCAACTCCAAGTGGCTCTGAAAGAACTTTTGTGAAGACATAAGAAGCTAAAGTACAAACTCTGTTGTTAGGAGGAGTGAACAAACCGTGTGAAAGACTGCGCGGTGGTTTCCTCGTCCGACGCCCACAGGCACCTTCAAGTAACACACGGCAGCTAGCAGGGACGCTAACGAGGGCTGAGAACAGCGAGCACACAAACAGGGGTCAAATATATTCATTATGACCGCTGATAAATGTGACTGACCCCGGGGCAGTGTGCTGTGCAACCCGGGTCTGTATCTGTGAGGCTAAAGACACTTACGGCAGCGCACAGTTCATTCCCTCGGCTCTTCCACCTGTTGCATTTCCTGAAACTCCCCGCAGTGATCACTCAAGCCATGTCAGCTCGCAGCTAAAGGGATTTGCTGTGAGATTTGGTGAGCTTCCAAGTTCCCGGTTGCGCTCTGCTCCGTACACACTCGTGTAACCGCTTTGAGCGCCCCGGTGTGGATCCGCATGGTTTACAGATTTGTGCTTTTCCTTTAACAGCACATTTGACCAACACAAGTCAAGACAGAAAAAAAAACTAAAATACCCATCATGCTCATTAAATTCAAACAATAGATTCAAACGGTTGCACCTTTTTTTTTTACCATTGCAAACCTTTGAAAATTTGAAGTTTGATACGGGAGAAGGCGCTTTTCCGCCACTTTACGGCATTTCCGATTGCCGTACGACATAAGCCGTATTTAGACGCAACGTGGAGTTGTTTACTATCTCCAACCGCCTCGGCTGTAAAAACTGATGTAATTCTTTACATCCGCGTTCACATGTTGGAGGTTTGAGTTTATGTTCAGAGGAAGAGATGGGGAAGCCAAAGAAAAAGAGTGAGTATGTGACAAAATGTTTAAAAAGTTTGAAAAGGCTTTTTCTGTAGTCCAGGCAGGCTGTAGCTCGCTGCTAATGCTAGCTAACATTACAAGTCTCCTGTCTCATAATATGACAGCGACGGAAAATTTTTAAAGCTCATACTTCATAAACACTAAATGCTGAAGCCTTAATTCATCCAGTTATTGACGAAAGATGACGTAGACTTTACTGTTTCTCAGTATAAAGGATTAAAATAATTGCACCTTTTTATGTAACGTTATCCTGAAGTATTAAAAATAGCCGATCTCATAATATCGATTAATGCTATTTGTCAGGTGATCTCAGTCGAGCTGAGCTGATGATGATGACCATTGCTGATGTCATCAAACAGTTGGTTGAAGCTCATGAAGAAGGCAAAGACATCAATCTCAACAAGTAAGTTCACCAGTATGTAGTCAGTTCACTCAAGTCGTAACTACGCAGCACAAGCTTTTCTTTACACCTTTATCCAAGTTGTACGGATGGAATTAAATGTTGCACAGAGATTACGTCATTATAGTTCTAGGAATTGTCAAGTCAAGTTTATTGAACATTTTCAAAATTAATAGAAGTTGACCAAAATACTGCACAGTGGTTAAAAAAATAAAACTGCAAGAAAATGAATAAAACACATAAAATGTTTAACTGTTGGAACCAAAATTGACAGTCAGCTACATGAAACAGACAGGTGGACACTAATGCTGAAGAATAAAGGCAGATTTTGAGTAAAGTCTGGATGAGCTTAGGGAAGGGATCGATCAAAGACAGCGAAAGATTGTTCCAAAGTTTTGTTGCTGTGACCACAAAGGCACCGTCACCACTGAGACTGTAGCTGGACTGTGGGATGACGAGGAGGCTAATGTGAGTGGAATGAAGAGAGTGGTGTGGCGGCTGAACAGGTCGGATATGTAGGATGGCGCTACGCCTTTCAGGAGGATCCTGATATTCACCTGGTGGTGCACTGGAAGCCAGTCAAAGGAGCTCAGGATGTGGGTGATGGGGACTTTTTCTCTGGTTCCTGTTAACAGTGTAGCAGCAGTGTTCAGAGTTACTCACAGGTGGGACATAGATGACTGGTAGAGCAGTTGCAGTAGTCGGCCGTTAGTGTATGAAGGCCTGGAGGACTATTTCCAGGTCTTGGCAGGTTTTTATATGTCGTAGATATGTTTATTATATCTGTTGTGACCCATGAATTGAAAGTTGTGCAATACTTCTTTAAATTTGACATATATATATATATATATATATATATATATATATATATATATATGAGTCGTCTCTCTTTTTTCGATAGAGTGAAGACTAAGACTTCAGCTAAATATGGACTTGAAGCTCAGCCACGGTTGGTGGACATCATCGCTGCTGTGCCGCCACAGTACCGTCGTGCTCTGGTGCCCAAACTGAAGGCCAAGCCAATCCGCACTGCCAGTGGGGTAAGTCTGTCGATCTGACGCTGGGTCAGCGGTTAAATGCTGACTTCCGTGAAGCCGTAACAAAACAGTTATTAGTATTTTACAGTTGTGGTTCTCAAACTTTTGTAGTACAAGCCCCCACCCCACTATTTCATCAACCATCACCAAGGAAAGGAGAAGTAACTAATAAAAGAAGTTGAATTTTAATTAAAAAAAAAAATCTGCACAGTTGCATCAGTGAACTCTTTTTTGTTTGTTTTGTTTGTTTTTCTGCTTCATAAATCATATTGATTTAGATTAGTTCCACTTAATATTTTTCCCCTGGTCAACCACTGTACTAAAGAAACATTGGACTAAATAAAGTCCAGCAGTCAAATGAAGAAACATTCCTGCAGGACATGCTGTGTGATTGACTCATTTATCAGGTTTATATCTTGGAAACATTTGCTCAGAATGTGAGTTTTATGAAGGAGTTTATTGACTGACAAACATACTGTGTTACAGGATGATGGATGTTGACCAGTTATGAAGCCTCACGTTTGAACTTTAACATCATTCTCTTATCTGGAATGTTAAAGGTTGAACGTTCAATCAGCTTTCTTTTTTTTTAAACATTCATTTTTTTGTTTCTGCTGCAGATTGCAGTTGTGGCTGTGATGTGCAAACCACATCGATGTCCTCACATCAGCTTTACAGGCAACATCTGTGTGTAAGTGTTGCTTTGTTTGCTGTTTAAGTTGACATTATTTTGTTTCTAAGAATGAGTCTTTTTTATTTTACGGCAACTTTGTTGCAGTATATACGGGCAGTCAATTAATATAAAGTAAGCTCAAGATAAGGGAAACAAATTGCAGCAGAGTGAGGTCGACACCCTTTTTTTTATTGTTCAGAGAGACAGTTTGGTGACGTTTATGTTCATTTGTTGTTGTTGTTTACTGTAACTCGTGCATCAACTTCTGCCCTGACAGCTACTGTCCTGGTGGACCAGACTCAGACTTTGAATACTCCACACAGTCTTACACTGGATATGAGGTAGGTGTCTAAACACGACCACAGGCACGCGCGTGCTGCTGAAAAGTCATGGTTTTTAGTCTTGTCTCTGGAAAAATGTCCTTACTTCTGTGTGAAGTCTCCCTGCTTCCAACCACGTTATCTTTAACTTTGACGTATCACATACAGTTATTGTAGCTGCCTTTTAATTTGTGTTCTTACTGTCATGACAGTCAGTCAGATCCAAGACTAGCAAATCTTGTTTTGGGGATTTTAACTGACGTGAGAACATGTGATTATCAGTTTTTTGTCCAATTTTTCTTCCGTCTCTCTTTCTGACAGCCGACGTCCATGAGAGCAATCCGAGCACGTTATGACCCCTACCTTCAGACCAGACATCGGGTGGAGCAGGTCAGCGTGACTCTGCACTTACTTTTTTGTCTTTTCAAGGCACTGCAGTTTAGGTTTGACTTGGTGTCACTGTTCCGTAAAAAATGCATTAATCCAGTGGCTTCACACATCTGGGATCTCTTTGTTTACATGGTCACAAGATGTAAATGTTGCTAAATTAGCCATCTCCCAAATTCAGCATCTGTACAGTAATAATCCTTTATTAATATACTAAGTATACAGTAATGAGTGACCTGGCTTTTGCCTACCTCCCAAGAACTTATCTGACCCCAGTTCTGCTGTTATTTAAATTTCTGGCTACATTAGTCTGATGCAGCAGAGCGAAGTCACTTCATAAAAAAGCAGTTAAGTTAAAAACCTGCACACTCTGAATCTCAGTTTCCCACAGTTCTCATCTTTTCAAGGCATTTTGGCTGTTGGAAGTCAGTTTTTGTTCAATTACAATTTGTTTTGCAAGATATTATGTTCAATCATAATAATTGTTATTGTAGAGAACACTGAGTTCATTTCAGTGCACATAACTGCACTCTCAGTTACAGTCTGTGAAATGTTTCGGTGTTGCCAAATTGTTCTGTTAACGGTTAGAAACCCTCGTGTGTTTTCTGTGTGATGTGCAGCTGAAGCAGCTGGGTCACAGCGTGGACAAGGTCGAGTTCATCGTCATGGGCGGGACCTTCATGGCTCTGGCCGAGGAGTACAGAGACTACTTCATCAGGAACCTTCATGACGCCTTGTCTGGACACACATCAAATAATGTGGCCGAGGCTGTCAGGTACTCAGTGACTCGAGGCCTCTGCCTCTGTCCTCCTTCATGTCTCGAGTCTATAAACTGTCATCCTCCTGTTCAATCAATCAATCAATCAATCAAATTTAGTTTTGTATAGCCCAAAATCACAAATTACAATTTGTCTCAGGGGGCTTCACAAACTGCACAGACGTGACATCCTCTGTCCTTAGACCCTCTCACTGGGTGAGGAAAAACTTAAAAAACCCTGAATTGATGGAAAGAATCAGGGAAAAATAAGAAACCTCCGAGAGAACCACAGAGGAGGGATCCCTCTCCCTAAGACGGACAGATGTGCAACAGATGTCACATGTACAGAACACAACAGCAAAACAATCACAATGTAGCTGCTACATCTTGGATTCTGAGAGTCTATAGATCCAGAAGGAGGTGAAGTCCACGAGTCCAGGTGCACAGTCTATAGATCAGATATGTGATCTGTTGATCAAAACGGTGGGGCAGTTCTTAGAACTAGAGGCATGCAAAGTCTGTTAGTTGTTACAGTCTTTGGGTAGTCCGGACGAGGATCCCAAGCCACAAAATCTCCCACTTTCTGTTGCCTCGGTGAAGTTTTATTTATACTGTTGGTTGGACAGAAGAAGCCTGCGAAGGTGCCACCTTGGGATCTTGGTAACTGTGATGACATTTCTAACTATATTTGTATTATTTTTATAAACTATCAAGTAATGGGAAAAGTAAGTATTATTTTAACTCAAAATAAAAATAATGATTAGTTGCAGTCTTATATAGAATAATTCAAATAAAGCTCCACCACAGCCAACAGTAAAATTCTGTTTTCACGTTAATGCATGAGTAACAGTAATAATCTAATTGCTCAGGTAAAGGATCTGAATACTTCTTTCACCCCTGGTTATTTGTGTATCTGTCCCTTCGTCTCAGCACCACTGGTGTTCATTCCTCTTTAAAGAGTTAATTTGGTGAAGAGGTTCGTGCTTTCACTGAGACTTAGAAATCAGTATTACTGACAATTTTGACGGTATTTTAACGTTTTTGCAATCATCTTTTTTATCTTTTGTAATCACCATTCAGTATTTGTATTTTGTTGTCCATTGCACAACAGAGAGTACTGAACCATGAACGCCACCAGAGGGAGCTGTTCTACAATTTGTAGCATTTTTACTACATTCATTTCTTTAGTGATGTACTGCCGGATCCTGTCTCACATTGCCAGTGTGACATTGAGTGACATCATCTAGATTTACTTAATTCAGTTCAGAATAACAATAAGGTGCAAGATGATGCTCAGTGCCCCGTTTTCCAAGACTTTGTCTCAGTTTTCTCTTCAAAGTTTAGGGCTGAAGAATTGCCATCATTATTATTCCAAGAGTCTGAGGAAACATTTTTTAAGGTTTCTTGTTCTGTTAATAACCAAAGAAATTAAGTTTGGAAAGAGAAAAAAAACTAAGCACACCCTCATATTTAGGAAGAAGGAACCAAAGGATGTTTGGAATCTTTCCTCAATAAATGACCTGAATGATTATTAAACTGCTAAAACCTGAAACTAATTTCTGCATTTCCACTCATCCTATTATTCAACTAATTGCTTCGGCCATTTTAAGTTAATGTCTCGTCTTCAAATTTATTCCACAATATTTATACTGTCGGTACTCTATCTCATAACCCTTTTCAGTGCCAAACATTTGTTCGTCTCATGTTTATTATGCTGTATGAAATATCTGTTCTGGACATATACACTGTGATGATGTATATTCATTCACTTCACTCCACCCTTCTTTCCAATAACCTTACCAAAACTAAAACCCAGACGTCCTGTTGGAAGCTGTGATGTGGTGACTGTTTCCACGGACTGAAGCAGTTGAATGAACCCGTTCAGACTCCTGAGGAAAATAAGCGCGGCCGCTCTCTGTGACACTTACTGAGTTTGGCCAGCTTTGAATGAAATTGGCCACGCATCAGCTCTGTATGGATGAGTAGAAACTTTTTAGATGACTTGGACAAGATTCAAAGTTGAAGAGTAGAAGACGTCATACTGATGATTTGACCAAATAATGGCTTTTTCACAGGGCTGAGGCTGTTTGTTTGTCTATTTAATTCCCTAGAGTACGATAAGACCCAAGAAGCCATTTTACTTGAGTGTGTGTGTGTGTGTGTGTGTGTGTTTTTGCCTGAATTGGCCCCACTCTGCTATCAGCATTCTTTGTTAAGATGCTGTGATTGGGGTAATGGTGGCGTCTGCTGCTCAGTTTGTGAAGGAGGAGGCTCTTGGTTTGGCTGGAAACTGCTCTTATCTCTGTGTTTGTGAGATAAATGTGATGTGTGTTTGTATATCCCAAAAAAGGTGCGCATACATGATGCTCACGTCTGTGCCTCTCACCATGCTCTCTCAACTCCTGATCTGATCCTGCAGTGAGAAACCGCCTGAGATAATAGACTTTTTATTGATTCATCTCATATAATCCGATCATCCTCTCTGGAGCATAAACTCCTGTAATTGGTGTAAATCAACCAGCCGACTGTAAAAGATGGACATTTATTGCCAGCAGATACAGAATCAGAAGGAATATTAGCTGGCATGAGGGGAGCTAATGGTCACTGAAGCAGCTGGAGTGGAAGAAATGACGGCTGGCTGATGTGCCAGGCTGAGACATTTGTGCTGTTCTCTTGTGCTGTTTCTGTGATTTCGATCAATGACTCAAAGTAGGTTTAAAGCCAGACTCTGGCCAGATGAAATTTGGAATCTGATCTGTCTTGAGATTAAAGGAATGATGAGTGTTCTTCTTGCGTCATCTCTGTTAAGGAGTTCTGTGCTTAAAAATAATTTCCCTGAAGTTTCAATGCAAGTTTTAACTTAAAGCTGTCGGCTGGTCTGAAAGTAAGACAACTCTCAGAGAACAGTACAGATTTAGCAGAATTTAATAGGGCCCGACCTTTATCGGGTTTTTGAGACCAATGCCAATATCGATATTAGGAAAGAAGAAAATTCAGATAGCAGATATATCGGCCGATATGATATCCGCTAAATGTGGTTATCAAATACTTGTGACAAAGATATGTGATGGAGGCAGGATGTCTTACATTATAACAAACTTCATTCCAAACCTCAGCGCACTGAACAGTAAATAATTCACTTATTAGTTTTAAATACCAAACAGCCCTCTGCTGCACAAAATACCAAATTATATCCTTTTAAATCACCAATCCAAGAATTTTTCTTTCACTTTTTAGAACAGTTTGAATGTCGGTTCTGATATATCTGCGATTGGCCAGTATAGGCCAATAATATCAGCAAAACAATGTACCAGTTGGGCCCTTCAATTAATGTAAAAAAGTTTAACTATTTTAAACTATCACATTCTTAATTAACCAAACTATTTTAAATGGTCCTGAAATACAGTATGTGGCACTGTGCATTTGAACACTGCACATTCTCACAGAGACATGATGCGTGTAAGATCTTAGACACATATTAAACTTGGAATTTAACATTAGTAACAGATTTCTGTAAAGCCATATTTGACCATTAAGAAATGACATTTTAGTGCAAATTATGTCGACATGTAATTAAATATGTACTTTGAAGAAGAAAAAAAGTCAATTTAATTAGACTCTGGTGCCGACTGGCGAGCAAAGCAACGTTTAATCATCTAATCTCATGGTTTTTCAAATTAAGGGTCCCCTCCTGCTTTGTGGGCTTAAAATGAAAAAAGGATAAGGGTAAAAATTACTTAAAAATAACACTAATTTATTATTATTAATATCAAGTGTAGTATTATCAAATATTATTCAGAATAATTACTGGTCAAACTCTTATTTGCCATGTCTATTTTTCTAATTGCCTGCCAATCAAAACATCATTCATCACGTCATAAGCTGTCAGTGTTGAACCAGTTCGGTCTGCGCTGCCTTAAGGCCAATTTATCCTCCGTCTCTCGACATATTCGATAAGCGTGGCACGGCAGGAATAAAAGAGTAGCTCGATGTTTTCATTTTAAGCTTCGGCGAAAAGGTTTCAGTGGTCTCCATGGTGGCCATATTTGACACACACTACAAAATATCAACAAGGAAGTTCAGTTAGGAGTGTCTCCATAGCGCTGTAAATGCTACCCACTCTCTTAAAAAAAACTTCCCTCTCACATTTCATGACAAAATATGACGATATCCACGACATAACAGAACTCTCCAAGTATGTGACATGAAAAGAGAGTGTTGAGCATCAAATTTTTCGGTTGAAACTTTCATTTTTGTGGAGCAACACTTATCAAATGTGTCCGGCAACAAAGCATAAATTGGCCTTTTGAGCTGCTCCTAAAATTTAGCTAGCTTACATGTAGCAAGTTTGCTAGCATGAAGCTACCTTGTGCTAACTCCATAAAGTCTGTGGAGCACTCCTGGTCAATTGAAACTCACAGGTATGAGGTGGCATACAAGTATGAATCTGTCACCACATGCTGGTTTATTGTTTACCATTTGTCAGTGTGGTGAAATGGGTTTTTTAAAGACATCTTGCAAAAGGGACAGCAGGCCTTGGCAAGAAAAAGTTTGGGAATCCGTGACGTGGTCAACAAATAGAGCTGATCTCAAACCTGTTATCACTGTCTCTGTGTTTCTCTGCTTCCTTTAGTTCTTAATAGCTTTTTTAATCAGCAGACTTGCTTTTGTAAAACTTCGTGTTTCTTACTGCATTGATCATTTGGTTTTCACACAAAAATACGCTGGATACTTTAACATCAAACTCCTTTAAAGTCTTCACTGTATGTACTGGATGAGCCTGCACAAACAGGGTGTAAACTGCAACTGGACACAACTGTGAGGTAGTAATTCTACGTTTTTTTGTCCACTTCGGGGCGGCACAACAGTTTGTAACCATAATATTGACATATTTTCCAGACATATCAATCATTTAAGCGTTTAACTTGCTTTGTAAACACTCATTAAAATCTCATCTAACATTTTTTGCCTTACAAACATTTCACTGCTATTAACCCGTTCCATTAATTGCATTAATTTGTCCTTAATGTGAGGTTAGTGTTAACTGTCTGGATAATGAGCCGTGCAAACTCGCAGCAAGTAAATTGATGTTGCTAAATGATCCCGGCATATAGAGCACTCCAGCATAGTCAGAAAAAATGAAATAGACCAATTTAAAAAAAAAAGCTTAATATGTCAAAGCAAGACAGATTTTATGAGATATAAGAATTTTATAACTGAAGCACCATAAACAGGAACGGGTGACTGAGACAGTTTCCTCCTGCAGGTACTCTGAACGCAGTAACACCAAATGTGTGGGAATCACCATCGAGACGCGGCCTGACTACTGCCTGAAGCGACACCTCAGCGACATGCTGGGATACGGCTGCACCCGGCTGGAGATAGGAGTCCAGAGCGTGTATGAAGACGTGGCCCGCGACACCAACCGGTCAGTGTGTCAGTGAGAAGTGAAGGGACAGATGGTGATAAGGAAGCATAGTTTGATAGCCGTTGGTCTGATGCTGTGCTGGATGAATTCACCTTTTTTTTTTCTTTTCCCTTCAGGCCTTATAATTTAAATGTGTATGTCTGTGTTTCTACATGTGTGTTGCTCCAGAGGACACACGGTGAGAGCTGTATGCGAGTCTTTCCACCTTTCTAAGGACGCTGGATTCAAAGTTGTCGCCCACATGATGCCAGACCTGCCCAACATGGGCATGGAGAGGGATGTGGAGCAGTTTATTGTAAGCATTCACAAATACTATTTGTTGTTATTTTTAACATTTCATATTGTTTTAACAGAATTATGTTGTGAACTGGTTATCTCCAATCTTTTCTGGCACCCATTTTTAAAACCAAAACAGCTGCCCAACTGTCGTATCAGAGAAGTGTTCCCAAATAACGCTAATATAATTGTGACATCTTGAGTTGAACTTGGAAAAAAAATTATATTTACAGACCATATTTGTTTTCACAGAGCAGCATGCTCCTAAATAGATCACGTCATCCATATCAGTCACTGGCATGACGTGCATAACGCTGCACTAAGTGGTTAAATTGACCCAAGTTTCAGAGTAATGGGATTGTGATGGACAGGTCACAGTTTCTTCCCTTTAAAGACATTTTTATGGGCAGAGAGAGAGACAGAGAGAGAGACAGACAGAGAGAGAGAGACAGAGAAATCAAACGAGGAATATCACGTCGTATCATATGTGGATTAACCGCAAGTCACCAGGACGCCCATCACAGCACACACTTAAGGCTCCTACACACCATGATACACACACACACACATACACACGTGTGTAATCTACTTTGATGTGCTAGACTTATGACTGTTTGTCTGCATGATCATCAAGATTAAGTTGTTTTTAACTACACCACACAAACCACAAATCTTTCATTTATGTCAGTCGTTATTGAAGTATAAACAATAAACATAACTGAAACAGACTAGAAAGATCCACACTGTCTACTCAACCGTGGTAGAAGCCCAAAAATCAAAGTTGTCAAAGGCACGACGATCCATTTGTGAAACATTCGTGGTGGGTTATGGTGTCGTGTAGAGGATAGAACAAAACCGCGGCGCACATGTGATGTTCGAGAGACGGGCCTGGTCAAGGCGTAGAGGTGCCTAAAAGTGACATTAAAGACGCGATGAAAAAAAAAAGTGATTTTCTGTAATTGTATCAGCACTATTAAATTTATATTTTCACTGCGCTGAGCTGAGCCCCATGGTTCACTTTGTATGACACGATAATTAATATCTATGGGACATCATCTGCTCTTTTAAGGCAGAGCGAAAAGTTCAATTAAATTATGCATAACAAACAAAATGAGTAAAATTGGCAGTCTTAAAATAATACCAGTATTGTTAGGCACCAAGTCGGTTGTGAAGTCAATCGTTTGTGACACAAGCAATCATTTCTTCTTTTTTTGCGTGGCCTGGCTGTGCGTCACAGTGGTACAGTAACACGCAAGTCCCACATGTAGCATCTGAAAATAGAAACAGAGAAGCTGTAAGAGTCGACTCACGGTCTCCACTGTGATGTGACTCGATTAAAAAATCCTGTCAGTTGTCTCTCGACAGCAGACTCACTTTACAGCTCTGATTGGAAACCCAGAATGTGCAGACGCAGACAGAGCTGCTTCCAACATGCCTGACTGCGGGATGTAAATGACGACGCTGTTTGAGGCACAGTGTGGGATGAGAAAAGATTTTACTAATTGGTGCAGGTGAGACTTTGACGTACCTCTGTGACTGTCTTAAAATAAGGCACTCATTGTCTCAGAACATGCAATCAGTCTATTAATTTGGCTGTTTTTGTATTTTTTGTTGCTGTTTCTGATTTTCGGCAGTGTGGTGCTTCACAGGGTTTTGCTGTCTACAGAGGTGAAAAAGTTTGAAACCTTGATTTTCCTCTGTAACGAGCTACAAATGACACAAGATTATGCCAAAAGAGAGATGAAGCAGACTAGTTGTCTGGGCGTAGTGACGCAGCACCTCAGACTCAGCACGGTTATGCTCCAAAAATGACAAAAATGATATAATTTCATAATGTGATGCAAGTCACAGCAGGGAGCATGTTGGAGATTTTCGGATGTGTTTTAGAGTTCTTCAGATGGCGGTAAAGACATCTCCGTTGATCACTGCCATTGAATGTGCAAAACTGTTCACATGGTATCTAGTGATCTACCAAACGCACAATAAAGGGAAAGGTATTGATCTTCTTGTCTTACATCAGGACTTTAGGTTATTAGGCTGAATAACCAGAAAAGTGCGCTTTTCCTTCAAAGGTGTCAGTAGCATTGGTTTGTTGCCGTTTGTAGACACAACGCTCAAATTGGGCCCCTCCTCCTGCCTTAATACACCAGAACCAACGCAACTTAGCGTGTACTGCGTACTACGTGTACTGCTATACCGCATACCTAACATTACACAGCAAGTTAGGTAGAAATATTACATTTGTTTTATGCAAAAGTTGATAATTGAGCAAGCTAACAAGCTAACCGTTGGTGTTTAGCGCCTACCTGTCCATCACAAAGCAGCCAAACTGCATCGCTCTTCCCAGCGTCTCCTTCAGTGCTCCAAAATGTCTGAGAGCCAAACAGAAGGCCCGTTTCCACCGCAGGAACCATCCCCGAAGGAACCTTTACAAGAACCTTTACAGGAACCTTCTAAGTCCCTGCTTCGGA
>JAPQLA010000010.1:3768392-3784358 GCA_029822935.1 Naso vlamingii
TGTCTTGACAAGTGAAAGCCCTGAGCCACCATAAACCTCACAGAGACTCACAAACACACACACACACACACACACACCCAACCCTTTGGTTCCACATCATTTGGTTTAATTGTGGAGGAGGACAGTAAAGCACCTCAGCTGGATGAGATGGAGAGAAGATGAGGAGTTCGCCTTGAAATGAACAGGGGACACGAGCCAGACGCTGGTCAGTTTTGGTTGCAGCTGTCTGACTTCCGCAAATTCTTTTGGCAGGAAGCCTAGCAGTCATCAGTCAGCATTTTTTCATCCTTAGAGCCATTTGGACTCTATAAAATCTTCTAAATTTAGTGGTTGGTGTAGGAAGTATAACCTGTTGTCACAGCCATAAAAAGGGATTGAAAGCCATAAAGCCATAAAGGGATTGTATTGTATATGCTAATTTATGTAAGGCCAAGTTTAGGGAAATACTAACAAATTCTTGTGCCGCTTTATTGGAAAATGGAGTGTTAGGGAACTGAGGTGGGACAGATAATACATTTATACTCATAAGTTTTGCTTTTATGTCAGCTATCATTCTCTCTAAACTTTAAAAATGGAAAATGGAAATACCTTTTAAAATGTGCTGTTCCTTGCTTGCTAAAGTTTTTTTTTTTTTTTTTACAAGTTCTTGTTTGAATCATAGTGAGGGAACAATGGATTGATGTGCTGATAAGAAGAACTACTGATCATGTTTTCAGAGGTACAAATCAATGCATTTTTATTATATCCCAACAGAATAAATTAACCCTCTGCAGCTTTAATGTTGTGATATGACTGCTTGGAAACTAATTACACATTATTATAAAGGGTTATTTGCTTTTCTAATTACTAAATGATGAAAGTTTCACTCCTGGATGATTTCATATTGGAAAAAACTTTTTTTTATTAAAGATTATTAATGAAAATAACACTGTTCTCCCCCTAAATTGCTGCTGAGTTCAGTTTACAGATCCTGTGAATTTCAAAACCTCAACAATAAGTACGGAAGAGCAAACTGCTCCTGTCTGATGAAACCTTCACACCTCATTTTTTAATAAATTGGAAAATGCTTACATTTTCCTTTGCACAAAATTTGGAACAGAATATATTTACAATTAAATTTACAAATGATCCAAACCAAAACTGGACTTGGGCAAGGTTTTAATGTGATGTGGTGCCAGCTCAAACATGACCCTCTCCGTCATCAAGGTAATCACTGCCTCTTGGCCACCACGTTTGTGTGCACTGGACAGCCAGTGGATAACAGCGATATCAATGACAGACAGACCTCCCAACGGCTGCTTGTTCTTCTGGGCTCCTTATCTCAGCGGCACTGTCTATGTGCCCAATTCATCCATTACTATCAGACGGCACACAGGTTCAGGGCCAGCATTCACACATTACAGGGAGTTAAAGCTCATGTCAGCTCATGATGAGGAGGGAGTTGAATCTGAGGTGGAACTTCAAGATCAAAACAGAAGGTTTGGTAACACTTTCTATGAAGCCTATCTCTATAAGGCATTACGACACATTATAAACATACTTATAATGCGTTATAGGTGGTTATGGTTATGGTTAGGTTATGGGTAAGGATAGAGTTAACTAGCCCTGCTTATAACTAAAATTACACAGCACTAAAGGAGCATTATATTGCATTATAAGTATGTTCATAATGCATTATAGATGCATGCTTTTAGTAAAGTATTACCAAAGGTTTTTGCCATGGCTGCTGTAATTATCAGAGATACATTTTTTGTCTTTCCCTCATTTCTGCTAAAAATCAGTTGCTACTGAGCTGCTACTAGCCACACTAGTAGCATGACTCTAGGGAATGCATTGTCAGTAAGTAAGTTAAATGGTTGGTTGATCCAAAACTTCGGTTTAGAGTGAAATATCTTAACAATTATCAGATAAGTTGCCGTGAAATTTTTTACAGATATCCACAATCCCAAAAGGATGAATGCTGATGAGTTTGGTGATCCCTTGACTTTTCCTTTAGTACTTACATGATTTTGACATTCTTGGTTTGTAGTAAAAGATCTTGACGGCTACTGGACAGATTGCCTTAAGTTTTTTTTTGCAGATATTTATGGTCTCCTGAGGATGAAACCTGACTGTTGTGATTACCTGACTCTTCCTTTAGAGCCACTCGCAGGCCAACTTTTACTTATGAAGTAAAATATCTCTACATCTACTCGATGCACTGGCACAAATGTTTGCACACCCTAAAGACTCTGACAATTCACTGATTTTTTTCTCTAGTGCCATCATGAGGTGGATATTTGGGTTTTTGGGTCAAATGGTTTGACAATTATTTGATGGATTTTTTATTTTTTTTTAAATTAATGTTTAAAATCCAAATAAGCACATACAGTCATGACAAGGATAAGGATAGCCAGGACAAGGCTAAAGCACATAAAATAAAGACCCCTCAGAAAACCTGTAATAACTTTAATGATTCCTAAATGTGTAATGACAAGATGGCTGATCGCAAAGAAAACATGATGGAGAACTGTTCTCATCTCTACTTTTAAATGGCTTATTGACTACATCTCTGACCGCCCAATGTGCAGCTGAGCGGACAGAGCCTTGGTTATTTGAGGCGAGACTCGTCGCTGCGATGTGTGTGTTTACGTCTGTGATTCTTGGTCTGTTAATAATGTTCACTGCTGATAGAATTTAGGATTGTCCAGCACAGGCTTTTCTACTTGCCACCACTAAGACTATGACACCCCACATCACCACTCAGGCTACTTTAAAGCAATGGCTGACAGGAGAGGTTCACAGAACACTGAGAACTTGAACATTGCCTTCAGATTGTCTGTACCGCAAAAAAGATAAATTCTTATTCTTCATTTCTTTAGCAAAGCCCTACACATTAGCATTTAGCTCAAAGCACTGCTATGCTAGCTGCTTTGGAGCCCACAGACCCAGGCTGGCTGCTTGCTCTTTCACTTCCCTGCTCTACATTGTTGATTCTCTGATTATCAAGAAGGTTAAAGTCTCTTATTAAGGTGTGCCAGCACCACCCACAAAAAAAGTCTTATTGTTTTTCTTAATCCTTGCACAAAAACCTAATTGATCTATAATCATCACTATGGTGCAGATTTTCTGGCTTGTGTTTAACCTGCATTTCTGGAGTAAGCATCCAGTTTAGAGTGGTATTGTTTCCCTGACCTTGGCTGCAGTTTGGCATCAAGGTTGTGGGTTTTTTAGACACCTTAGACATAGGAATTCCAGATCAGTTTCATGGTGGATGATGTGTATTTTTAGAGCCCCATTAGTTGGCTCAATGAAGACGAAACCAGTGGCGTAGGTGATGCCTCCTACGTCAGCGTGGGCCATGGCTTGTGTGTCTGTCCGGGGTTTGTGCGTAACAGGGTGGGGGAATCCACCCCTCTCTCCAGCTCTCGTCTATGACGATGTGAATGGTGATATACGGGAAAGGGAGGAGGGAGAGAACTGGAGGGTTGAGCCAGGAGGGAAGGGGTGTGCCATTATAAGAAGCCTCAGAGGAGGCATGTGTTCAGTTGTTGAAACCCTTAGCCTAAGGATACGAGCTGAGCCACCAAACTCCCCTGTCGCTGCAGAGGGAGAATACCTTTACGTCACCGATACAGGTAAGGAAGCGCTTGAGTGTGACTTTTTTCATGTGAGTGTGAGCCAACCTGTGTGTAGAGATTGTGCAGTTAACTGAAGAAGAGACAGTTATTCGGAGATTAGACAGCAATTCATTTGGAGAAGACTGTTGTTTGTTGGCACAAACCACTGGCTAATAGATCCTGGGGGATTCTGTTTGACAACTGTTAGGTTTCTCCCTCTTTCATTCCCTTTTTGTCGAGTCTGTCCTTTCGCTTTACCTGTTTCTGGCTCTGTGATTTTGGATTTTGACCTCAGAGGTGATTCTGTAAATAACACTCCTCACCTGGAGCAATCTTTTTTTTTTCCATCACTCTGTCTCCCTGTGGCTCTAAAGGCACCACAGCCTGCTTCAGCAGTACCTACACAGCACCTGATTACTACTTAATTAACAAGAGAGAAAGTCCCAGATCAGCTGAGAAAGCAGTTAGTCACTCGGCTCCACTTTGCACTGAGCTGAGATGCACCTGACTTTAATCTAACACCAGTAGACTGTACAAAAAGATGTAGAAAATACAAAGAAATCATTAAAAAAAAAATTAGATTAATTACACTATGAGAGAAAATAAAAAAATGCATTTGAGCAATATTCCTTCGGTCCATAAGGACACAAAGATGATTTAAAGATGAATTTATTAAAACAGCACTGGTGGACGTCTGTGAATGGCACTCCAAAAGCAGCTTATTTATGCTTTGCTCTTTTGATTGATCATGCACTATCGTATGTCAGAGTAAATACATCACACTGAAGCTTCAAAGAAACATCGACAAGAAGCTCTTTCACTCTTCCTAAAGCAGCTCCGGCGTCAACACAAACAAGTAGGAAAAAGGCTGGAGAAGTGAATCAATTGAATGCTGTTATTATGCTAAGCACATGATAATGATGATTTTAATGATAATGGTAATGAATGTGCATAATCTTCTCCCATTATCAGTAAAGATGATACTGGTGCAGAAGAAGGAGAGAATGGTTGGTTAATGTGCCATTCACAGATAAATGACTCCACACTGCGGAAATGTTTTACGAACAATGGAACATGTTTACAGGACAGAGTCACATGCAATATATTAGAGGTATTTCAGACTCATTTGACTAATGTATTTAAGTGGATTAGGTGTTTAGAGTTTTGTTTATTTATGTTCCTTTTGTGTAAAAATATGCAGGTAAAACTGTGTTGTTTCATAAAAAGTAATTGTTTTAGTTCTGGTAAACCGTGGCTTGCAGAATGTTCTGCTGAAAATAGACCAAAAATCTATACAAGGTCTCTGAATGTTCGCTTGTTTTAAAATTAAGCGTTAGGTCATGCAAGCATCCATAAGTCTGATCTTATTTTTGTAAATCCAATATTCACATTTCTTATGAATCCAAAATTGATTTAATTTCATGTTAATAGCAAAGAACGTCACATTTCATTTGCAATTTATGGATTCTGTTGCTTTGCCAGTACATCAGGTTCTCTTTTCAATCAGCTAAAAAAGCTTTTTGGATTTCTGCTGCCTACACTAAGATTGAACTGATTACACTGCTTACAGGTTGTTGATTTTAGCCTCTCTGCCAGTAGTCAGTGAGACTGCTTATGGTTTATGTTCACAAATCCTTCTTGCAAAGTTGCCAAATATTCCCATATTTGTTTCCCTCACATGCACAAATATTCTGCAGTTTGTCACTTTTTTCAGCCTCACTGTCCTCACCTTGATCAAAAATAGGGAGCTTGTCTGGTCATGCAAGATTGCTTCCCCTCAGCCCTGTGTCCAATGGATTAGTGCAGGTGTCAACGCAGTTTAACAGCAACCAGATCAATGATGACACCATGTCAGCTGTCTAACACTCTGCAGAATGCAATCTGTGGCTGCTGGGGAGTCGCACTGCAGGACTGAGTGCATCATTGAGGGCGTATTGTCCCCATTGTGTTCGAACCTTTGTTTTCCAAAAGTCACGAGCTGATTTAGCTGTGACAGCTGCCATTTTTTAACATTTAAATTGACTGTGAGGTGTTTTCTTTAGGTGCTCTGACTTGATTTCAGCATCATGAAACATAATCTTTACTTAGCTAAATATCAGCCTCCATTACTTTAGTGAGTGACGTCATGGGGACAAAGTGTCCAGATTCAGGTGAATGCATTCCTCTGCATTCCTGTGCTTCTTCATCTGCTTCAGCTTGTGTGACAGTTTATCAGCCAAACTGAGAGACGACGTGTCTGCGCTACGCTCTGTTCTCTCAGTGTGCGATCACCCAAGTTGAACTGCATTGGGAGGATATTATTTTTGAGCTATTAACGCAGCTTCATGGGGACTAAATGAGATGATTGTTGCTGTGACTTCTCCCTATGAGGGGCATATCTGATGGTGGGAATGATTGCACAGGAGACGTCACCCAGTTGAGCGTCTGCCCTTAGGTGCAAATGAGTTCGCAATTAAAAGAAACCCTGCGAGTACAGTTGATGGAAACAATATTAATAATATGCTCAATTGATCTGATGGTGCCTTGGATGGAGGCAGATATGGATAAAAAGACTTTATGTCTCCATTTAATATTTGTGCTAATGTGTATATGAGAGTGTTATAGTGTATGTGGGATACGAGGATAGATGCAGTTTATCATATTTTTACTCAATTTGGTTTCTCCACGGTCTACATAAGATAAGATTTCCTAAAGGCACATAGTAATATATGAGCTGGATGATTCTTCCAGCAAACATTTTAGTTAGACAAACAAAACTCAAAAGATTACGGGTATAAAAAGTGTCTCTATAGATGTAATAGCACATTATCTTCTTCTTTTTTGTATGCTTGAATTTAGCCGCATATACAGCATCATCATGACCTCAGCACCCTTTATTACTGACCTCTTATTGCTTTATGATCCTCATAATCTGTCCATTCTGCCTCTGTGTGTCAATAAAGCTGCAAGGAGGCAGGTAATAGGTACAGTTGCTGAATCTGGTGCAGGCGTAGCAAACATGTCCAAATCGGATTAAGCACATTCTCTCAGATTAGTCATTTCAGGACCCTTCCTGTGCAACTGCAAGCGCACCTTCTCTGCCTCCTTGTCCTCTAAACTCGCCACTGAGTCATGCACAGTTTGTCTGTGGCTGCACAGGCTGAATTTACACCGCTGTGTGAGAGATCATTCTGTGTGTGTGTGTGTGTGTGTGTGTGTGTGTGTGTATAAATTCTTAGAAGGATTTTGGAAGTGGTCATATTTGGTGTTGTTTTGTTTGGCCTCTGTGAGAGTTTTGAGTTGGTTCATTTGGTTCACTGACAAAATTATAAAAGAGGAGCATCAGTTTTGATAAATGATTAATTCCAATTAAATATGTTCTTTCCGCAAAAATACCAAACATTTGCTTTTTTGGCTCCTCAGATATCGGGATCTGCTGCTTTTATCTGTTATGCAATTCAAAAATGTTGCTTTGGACTTTTTTGATGTGCCTTTTTTATGATTTCACAATATTTGCACTTAAAAATTTTAACAAAGTTAATGGAAAAAAAAGGAATTATACTAGGGCTACACAATTATCGAAATTCAGTCAAAACTGCAATGTAATACAATTTTTTTTTAATGGCAGGGGGCACAGTATTTGTTCAAGCAGAAATATGTGTGTCTAAGTAAAATTTAATTTGTGTGCCTGATGTGCAAAACATATACAGGAACACACTTGTTATTCCTCATACTTAACATATATCAAAACGTGCAGGATTATCAGGAATGGTGTTCTATGACTTTTGGTAATGATTAGTAAAACAGTGTTCACAAAAATCAGGGAAAAAATAAAATTCCCATAAGAATGAATGGGAAATCTTAGAAAAATTTTGCAAAAAAATGATTAAACCCACCCCTCTTTTTACTTGCACTGCTTTCACATTGTTTCAGCTACGGAATTCATCAAACTTTAAACAAGACAGAAGACTTTGAAGTATACATCTTGTATTCATATGTTTTTGCTATCTTTTATTGTTTTTGAGATATCACAGTTTTAGTTTTATGCCATTTTTATTCCTCTTCAGATTTTATAATAGGTGTGTATTGGGGAATCTTCAGCAGGCTAGAGTGGGTGATGTCATCGCTAGAGTGGAGAAGCAGTGAAATGTAATTTAAAAATCTCAGAAACAACTCCCAATAAATCCCACAACTTTTTCTCCAAACCACACATAAAAACATCTGAAAACAGTAGGAAATTTGGTGAGGATTCTTGTGATATAGGTTTGGAAGCAGTCAGACTTGTACTTTAGGCTCAGCGAGGTTCTGTGCGACAAGAATTCACAAATTTCTCCCATAAGCAGCCATTATAACTGCTGCTTGAAATTTCTGGAAAAGAGGCAGGTGGAACCATTTTGTCTCTCTCGCTCAGACTGCCAGATTTGTAAAGTTATCAACACAAAAGTTATATAACGTTGTTCAGCAAGTCCTTGTGGCGCTCTACATCCAGTCATTTTGTCAATGCAACTCACGATTTTGCTGAAATACCCACTTGTTCGATGTGTATGATCAGGGTGATTTCTCTGTCTCTGTGAGTCAGATCCAGTATTAAGGTGTCAAGAACTGGAGTGCCTTTACAGTCTTCATATTGTAAATACAGTATAATAAATCCCACAGTGAAGGCCCTTGGTAATTATTTAATCCATTTTCAGTATCAAAGACAGCTGGTCGAAATGCACAGAAATGCAGTCCGTCTACTACTTTCGCTTCCTGCCTACCAAAATAAAATATATATTTTTTTTTATATCTACTGTAGCCTACTTATCTTTAAATTTTTGAATAAATTCTTTTGATTCCATCTCTGTTTTGTTTTTCTTTTGTCTTACTGGTCATATTACTACTTGTGCACTCAAATGACACACATATATTAGAAAGATATTCTAATAACCCAGCTTGTCCAGAAAAAAAGTTTATTAGCCTACATGATTATGCATTACAGTTTTGAGGTTTTACATGCATTTTTACACAAAAACCTAAGAAAACGAGTGGCAAACAGTTACAAAACAATGTTCAGAGGTTTTAATTTGAAAGTTAACTAGACAGTTTGAAGGTAAGAGAACAAAATAGGATTTTAGAAAGTCAGAAGGACATCAAACCCCCTTAATCCCAAAATAATTCAGTAACGGTTGGTATCCTTAACAAGCTTACTTGGTACCGTATACTTGCAGGTGACCTTCAAGAGATACAGTATCTCATGTCAAGATGCCGGCCTGATGAGTCACCACATGATGAACACTAATATGTTGCAGGGAGCCTGAGTTAAAGACAAAATGGTTTAAAGCACACAAGCATGACTACTTCAGCATTTAGGGGTAACAGCCCTTGGCCATTTTTATGGTCGTTAAAATAGCAGTAAAAGTAGTAGCTGTAGTAGATTGAATTCATATTTCTGTGTGCAGTCAGACTTCCTATCCTTTCATTTTTCAAACCTCTTGTTTTGTTGAGGGATGAAGGGAGCTACAGACAATCGCAGCATATTCACACCGGGCAGGTCGGCAGCTGAAACCGATACAGGATAACCGAAAGTAACTTCTTACTGCATCTTGTAGAAGTTTCTGACAAGTTGAATATGACTGGGAGGGAAAGAGAAAACAGTTGGGTAGATGTGATCTAAATGAAAGAGGATGTAAAAATGCACTAACACGGCTGTGTAGTCCCTGAAGTGTTTCAGTAAAGTGGTTAAAAGCTAAAATGATATTTCAAGAAAAGAAATCTTACAGAAAGATTTAAAGTAGGTAGATTCAAATTACATCAATTCCTTGCGCATACAACTGCAATTCCATATGAAGGAGACTCAGTGACCTTTGATTGTTCTCTAAGTCCTATTTAAGTATTGATTCATCCAAAATAATGGAAAAGATACTTCCTCATGTACTTTTAGTGCTATAGACCCAGATAGTCTTGGTGTTACTTGGCCAGGTTTTCTTCTCAGAGATTTCTAACTCAGACTTGATACACTTGAGGTGAACAGAATACTGTTTATGGTGCTTATTAAAAAAAATCATCAGCAATATGCGCCACCCAAACGATGTCCCATTATCTAGATAATCCACAGAAAAGTTTTCACTGGATTTACTTTCTACCAAAGAAGTAGTCCCTGTGAAAATTGTGAGCAGTGCTGTCTCTGAGACATTATGTTTACAAACTTGTGTTCTGCCAATTATGTTTTTCTGAAAAGCACAACTGCTGCCACAGTAACAGTCACATTTTTGTTTTAATGTCACATACAAGTTAAAGTGATTGTGTATGTGGGAGACAAAGTGCCAGACCTTGACGTGAGAGACCAGAGTCCGCATCCTGTCTGCAGTTTGGTTTAGGCAGCAAAACAATTTTTAGTTAAATTTGAGTTTAAATTAAAAATGCATTTTTAAACTTTTTGGTCATATCTCTGGTCATAGTGTGCAGCTACTTAACAATGTATGCCAAAATGAATAAATAAATAAAAATACAATTAAATTTCTTTTCATTCTTATAGCAAAGGCTTTCTTTTTTTAAAAATCCATGTTAAACAAAATCTGCCAAATCTTTACTTAGAGAAGAACCAACCAGTTTTCAGCCAAGCATATCTTGATATCTTCTCGTCAATCATAATTTATATTTCAGGCAGCTCAGAGCTAAAATTCATTGGAGAAAGCAGGACAGATAGATCAAGATAGAGACAGATTGAGATAGAGACAGATAGAGAGACAGACAGCTTTAGAGAGAGACAGATAGATTCGGGGTAACGTAGTAACATTAATGTTACTGGTATGATAGGTTGGTAGCAAGCTAGCAAGTTAGCTTCGTTAGCAGCAGGATGGTGAAGCAGAGTGTGTTTGGGTGTTCACCAATTAAACTCCTCCCAAAGTTAAATCCCACCTCTACATCCTGTTTGAAGCCATCTCACTCTGACATACACGGCAGTTACATGGAAACACCACTTCAAGGTTCAGTTAAGAAAGAGTAAGATTTCCGATAAATATTGATGAACACTTGTATGTATGTTGAGTTTCAAGTCTCTGTGAACTTTTCTGTTTCAGAATAAATCATTGATCTTTTAAGCTTTTGTTGCAAAACACAACCACCAAAAATAATTAATAATGCTTTAGTTGCTAAGAGCAGATATGTGTACCCTTTAAAAGAGAAGAATAAAACCTTGACTGTACTGATTTCATTCTCTCTTCCCAAATGTCCAGAAAAATGTATCAGAACCACATTGGAGAAACTATGAATTTTAAATCTGTATTATTAAGTCCTTTATTCATCCACGCTCCATTCACAGTTTAGTGTAAACTGCACATTATTGGCCCATTATAACCAATCAATGCATTTTCAACAAGTGATTACAGAGGTAACAGTGATAAAACACTCATGAATCTCCTCAGGTTATAAAAAATTAATCAAGTAGCTTTAATGGCCCATGAGATGTAATGGGTAGAACAGGAATTTAAATCATTATCCCTCTTCCAAAGTGACCACATCTTCATGCCATCCATCTTTGGTGGCCTCTGGTTCCAGCTCGGCCTTAATGAAGGGGAGCTGAGATCTATACACCACTGGAGAAGGCTGCAACTCTCTGCAATATGTCATTAAAGATAAAAGATCTTAGTCATAATTCAGATGTGGAAATGGACAAGTGGAAACACTGGAAGATGAGTGGTGGAAAAAAGAGTGTTGAGGCAAAAAAGGAACAAGAAGAACTGCAAAGTGGATGCAAAGAGGGAGCAAGAAGGACACAGAGGGAGAGAGACCCCTGGGTTATCTATGCATTAGCAGGCTCCTTTGTGTTTCCAGCGTCATGCAGACGACTAATGGATGAGATGGAGTGAGTCAGAGCTTTGTCACAGACGAGCACAGAGCTTTTCTTCTCCCTCACTCACATCCATGACACCTCGGCCCCCTCTTCACCCTTCATTAAAGCTGCTAATGCTAATTTATCCCACCGTTAATTTTATTAATACACTTCATTTTGCAGCCTGTACACAACGTACCAGCCGCTCAAATCCGACTCTCATTCATTCACTCAAAAATCTCTTTCTTTGGCAACTGTATTGAGAAAAAAATGATTAAAATAAATAAAAATGGGCTGAATTTAACAGTCAAATTGTTCAAAAAGCAAGTTTTGTATTATCTATATTCTCTGTCTGCTTGACTTTCAAACTGCAATTCTATCCCTTTAATATAACAAGTAGGCCTGTTAAAATGCAGCAGCATTGACGATAATTGTGATACATAAAACTGAAATTTTTATGTTTATGTAAATAACACAGTGCTTTTAAATTTTTTTTGTATTAATCTGTAACCTTATTATTGCACAAAATAAAAAAAAAAATTAAAAGATTTTTTTTTCTTGCTGTTCTCACCTTGTAATTGTGGGTGGCAGTGGTTAAACACTGGTGGCCATCTGCCATAAAATGGATAAATGTATTACTTACTATTTTTGTCGTCTTTTACACTTGTGGTTACAGACCATCTCCAGGTCTCTGCACTTATATATTAATGTAATTAATTAGCTGAAAGAGAGAAAAACCCAATACAAATTAAGTAAAAGATAAATTTGACCGATACAGATTTTTATAAATGTTGCGATAATACAATTTTTTGAATTACATATATGAAAATCAAGGGTAGCACTTTATTTAGATAGTCCGCCTACAGGTAGTTTATAAAGTATTTGTAAAATTTTAACAACATATCAGTTGACAAATATCAATGTAATTGTTTCGCAGAATCATAATTGTATTTAACCATTTCACGAATCTTTATTGAACATGTTCAACTTATATTCAACAATGTACAGTTTAATACAAATATTCAGCAGTCAGTTAACCAGCTGATATGTTGTTGAAATGTTACTAAATACTCTATAAACTGTCTGTGGACCATCCAAATAAAGTGTAACCTAAGTAAGTCCTAATTTAGCAAGTGAATGACTGCCCTCTGAATGTGACTAAAACCAGCCCAGTCTCCACAAAAAGAGTATGTCTCGGCAAACCACGTATAGATATATTTGTTAGACACGTGCCATGACCATTTCTACAATATATGTTACAGTGGCGTATCGATCATTACATGCTGACTTTCTTATTTGGTGGTTTTCGGGATGATGGTGGCATGAAAAGGCCAGATGGCTTTTAAGCAGGACACCACTGTTTGACACCACTTCAAGGCTGAGACTTTTTTTACTGACAAAACCAGATTTTAATTATACATTGCAACATTTTCTAGCCATATTTGTTGTAAAAACATAATTGTTTTCTAACAGTAACTAGTTGTTGTTTTTGCCTAAACTACCAGAACTTAACAACACTTTTATTACAAAACGTATTTGCAGCTTAGCCACCAGAATAAAATGTGGGAATCTGTGATTTGCAGATAATAATGCCAACATTTATTCTAAAACTTAAGTTGGCCAAATTCCCCTTTATGTACCTTCACAGGGGACTAAAAAATAAATGGTAAATCCTGAATAAAAGAATGAAAAGACCATTCCTAGCACTCTCAAAACTTTAGACTACTTGTCCTTCAATAAAAAAAATAATAATAAAAAACTCCCACTAACACCCCCTCCCCATTCTGCCAAATAGTTTTCACACAGGCCTTCAAAGGCCAGTAAAGTGACAGAATATTACTCCATGTTTTGCTGCGCTTATGTATTTTAGGCTCAGAAAAAAAAGTGCACTCAGAAAACAAAACCAAATGCACGAGACCAGCAGTCCTTTTATGAATGCTCTAATTTGCTTCCTGTGTGGTTGAGAGGGAAAAAACATTTTGTCTTGAAAACATTTTCAGGGTCTTAGTAAACTCTAATGGAAGCACAAAACAGCATATTTGTTTTGGAAAGAGCTGGGTAAAAGCATTCATTTGTCCAAGATTGAAAGACTCTTCTGAAAGTAGAGGGACATCAGGCCTTATGCTTTAATCCATTTTCTTTTTGTGCTAATGCCAGTGCTCATTCAGATGGGCAAGGCTGTTTACATTTGGGAATGATGAATATCTATCTTCAAATGAACCTTTGTGTAATGACTTCACAGGTTGCAGGATGAGCAATGCAGTTATGGTGCCCTGCATGCAAAAAAGCCTGGTGTGTAGATGTCTCTGTTTCCTGGTGTGCACCACTTTATCAGAGTCCAGTGCATCACACATCTGCTCCATGAACCCTGTCAACTGTCTGCTCTGTCACATGGATTATGCAAATAATACAAAGTGTTAAAGATAGCTGTAATTACATGCAAATTTATGGCAAAGGGTGGCAAACTTGATCAGTGGCAATACCGAGACCATGAGTGTCATTGTCGAGACAGGGCAGAGAGGAGTGTGTAGGTTCGTGGCTCAGATTGTCACAGATCTGATGACTGACTGACGACTCTTTCTGGCCCCGGGCTGTCAGGTGCTTCCAGGCATGGAAAGTCGGATCACCAACTGATAATCCATACATGCCCAGGAAAGTGTGATAACCATGACATTATGCAGATTATCTGCATAATTGTGATTATCTCAAAATTACTTTTTGAGGTAATTTTTAATAAATTGATGATGTTTAATTCATTTGTCCTGGTGTGCATAACTTTTTAGGGGTTTGTCTTTTTAGCTGTAAGGATGGACTTTTTGTATCAAATCAATATTCTCATTTACGAAAATGTTTCTATCCCTAAATGACCATTTTATACCAAACAATTGTCAGTCCAGCACTATTCAACACTCCTTTGGATGTCAAACATCTCATGATCACTGGAAGTTAGCTTTCAGTCTTTTAGTGATTTTGATCATAGCATTTGTTTGTAGTCTGCTATCATTAATATTGAGAAAGCTCCAAAAATGGCAGCGTATTGATATTGAGATATGAAATTTGACAAGATTTAAACTCTAATCAGACTAGCCCCTGTGAACTTAAGCACTGAGCTAAATGCTAACATCAACATGCAAATATGAACATCGTGTGAAGCAGTTATCATGTCGAGCAAGTTCTCTGTCTTAGTTTTGTGTAGTTAAGTAAGATAGCAGGTGATCGTTGATGACATAGGACGACATAAGTTCAAACAGTAAGTGCTGACACATTTAAATTAAAACCACAAATATTAACCTCAAATTGGTGCTGAAGATTAAATGAGATGATTACTTAAGTCATTAGAATTTTTTGTCTGGGAACTGTGACAGTCTGCAAATGTAAAATATTTCCACTGAAAGCCCAACATTGCCATCACTTGTTAGCATTCACGTCAGATGTGACTCACACGGGGTCCTGATCAAATGATAAACTGTGACAGTGATGGCCAAGTTTTCAAGAACCAGACTGTTCTCACCATTCGACTTAAACTTCTTCCCTTGATAATATCCAAGTTGATTACAGGTAAAAAGACATTAAATCCTCCAGCCTTCACTGCTCTTCACTGAGCAAAAATCAGTCACTTAAAGGTGCTCTCAGGCTTTCAACCTCCATAAAACCGGAGGGCTGACAAAAGACATTAAATAAGAACTGCTGAAATTGAAGCAGCCCACGCTGAAAAATCCTGACTTTTAGTCTCAAATAGTATGAATCTAGCTTCAATGCTAAATCCTAAACCCACTAAATACATTACCCATGATGCATCTGGAGAGCATCTTTCATTAGGTTCTGCCTGCCTTCTGAATGCCGTTCTTTCAAAATTTACAAACCTCGTTTGTACTGTAGGTTTTCTGTCTCAGGTGTCGAGCTCAAGCTTAGATAAATCTGGTGACATCATCAGAGTTATTTTTTTTTTCAAACTTTGGAAAGCTCCTTCACAGGCTGAGTCATGTTCCTCATAATGAATAACCTGAACTTAATGTGGAAGATCAGCTGGGTGTCTCTTTAGAGTAAGTATTTTAAGTAGTTGAACAAATGTTAAAGCGCATTTTACTTGTAAAATGATTTGAGTGACCGTATGTGACAAAATTCTGGGTTCATCTTTTAATCTAAACTAAAACCATTATTTGAAAGAGATTTAAAGCTGGGGTAGGCAATGTCGGGAACTCAAGCTAGTTGTGCCCTCCCCACCCTTTTTTTGTTCGGGGTTTATTTGGTTTGTTGTCGCTCTCTCCTTTAAGGCCAGTTTACACCAAAGATTCACAACATTCTCTGAAATTACCTGTGATTGGTCGAACAGTGTCCATCATGGTCTGAATACAGAGCCAAGGAGAAGTGCAGAAATCCGGTGTTCTTTCAGACCACTTGAATTACAATATGCTGAAAAGTTATTATTTCACTTTTGCCCTACTCCACCTTTAATTTAGCATATAACTATATAAAGATACACTGCTAAAGACAAAAAGTGCACTCTTTAATAGTCAAGTCAAGTCAATTCAATTTGTTTATATAGCGCCATATCACAACAAATGTTATCTCATGACA
>JAPQLA010000010.1:3791083-3825098 GCA_029822935.1 Naso vlamingii
GTGTGGACACCTTCACGCGCACACACAGACACACACAGAGACAGACAGACACACACACACACACACACACACACACAAACACACACACACACCAAACATTTCATAGTGTCATCCTCTCCACAGACTACATTTGTTGCATAATGCTAATCTCAAAGGTAATTGCCAGCTTTTGCTCACAGTTTTGCATTTTCTCTGCTGCAGCTGTTAATGAACACTCTGAGCAGTTTCTGCATATTTTGCTTGAATTTCTAAAAATTCTTACCTTCTGTAGAGGCCATTTGCCATTGCACAATTTTGTCTACTATGAAAACACAACTTACAGACTTAAAAAAAAAAAAAAATCCAATACACCAACGTGATGTGCTCGCTGCATCTGCAGAAGCATCTTTTTGTCCTTGGCCTCCATGCAGGGTTGTTATTAAAATGTCGACTTCTTCCATCTGGTTTGGCTTTTGCTAGAAGAAGACACTTGCTATGATGATGATGAATGATGATGGTGATGATGCAGAATGTAGTCCAGTTGTATCCACAAATAAAAAAAAACCCCAAAACCATTACAGCCAGCTCCAATCTGTGGCAGCTCAGTGCTAAATTTCTCAGCCTTCTACTTGGTGGGGTAGACAACAGCAAACTAAACCCATAAACTAAAACACAAATTATACAAATACCTAGATACTACTATTATATAACATATACATAGCACATATGGTGCCGGAATCCTCAACTGCCAACAGGCTGCTTTAGCTCTGCTTTCACTGTCCAATACCAACGATTTCATTTCCTCTTACTATTTGTTAAATTCCAATATCTGATAAATTGGCCAAAACTATATATAATAAAAAATGTGCTGAATGGGGTTATCAAATACTTGTGACAAAGATTGGTAATGGGGGCAGGATATCATCCATTTAAACAAACTTTATTCCAAATATCAACTGAACAGTAAACACTTCGTTTATTAGTTATGCCTTCAGCTGGACAAACTATGTAAACACACCTTTTTAAATCACTAGTCCAAGCATTTTTTCCAGGCTTAAAAAAAGTTTTAATATCGGAGATGACAGAGAACACACACACAGAATACACTGATACCGATATATCTGCGTTAGGCTGATATCGGCCGATGATTGCAGCAAACTGATGTATTGGTCGGGCCCTTCTGACAACGATATCTGCAAGTGGCAACTACAATGTGTTTATTTAGAATAAACCATGCTTAAAGGACCATACAGTTTATTTTGACGTCTCACCATTTGCAGAATTGCCCCTATCATCCACAAATTTAATTGCTAAAATTCGACTGTGTTTTTTTAAGTAGATCTCAGACTGCATTTTTAGGTCCATTCACTGTCATTCATGTTGAAACAGACTATTGAAACACTATAGGACACATGAAATTTGATAGGTATAAATAATTCACCCTTCTAAAAAGGACATCTGTGTTTATTTGGTCAAAAATCACTGAGTGAGAGAGGAAGGGCAGTCGGGAGCTGCAGAGACAAAAACTATTATGCTGGGAGAAATAATTCACAAGTAATTTACAAGTGCTGTCTTCCAAACTGGAATATCAGCGTGAAGAAGGATTTTGACAAAGACATTCTTTTTAACTAATGTCACAAATTTTTTAAGTATTTTCTGTTACATTTATTGAACATGACCAAAATGTAAACAAACACAATATCTCATAGATAAAGCTATTTTGGGGAAAATGGGTGGGGTTTATGTAACCTATGTGGCCAATGTTGACAGAGGACATGTAGTAACACTGGGATGGTGCTTTAAGGTGTTCAGGGCTAAAAAATAATGACACTAAGGGTGAGGAAGGGTTGTGGTAAATGTTGATGGGGAAACAGTAATTTTAGGTTTGTGATGGGAGGAAAGCTCAAGTCTCCTTGATGAAAGTCAGACATGCTAAATGCCAGCCCACCACCCTAACCTCTACGACCTTACTTGTCGCATGAAGAGCGCTGAATGTCGGCACTGGTTGTAAATTGTGAAGTACTGAAATTTTCTGGTTACTTCAAGGCTGTAAGTTGTCAAACGGACTGTTCAGGTGTGGCACAGCACTTTGTCGTGTCATTTAAGGCAACCTATCATCATTTACGTAAAAAATACATCACTGTGTTCATCAGGGCTGAATCTTTAAAATGTGTTAGTGCAGTTAGACACTATATTTTAGTCACATCCAAGGATCTCAAATTTATTTTCCTCTTTTTCATCTCCACATAAGATAACATGGTGGAATGATAAATAGAGCATCAACATGACCATCATTCATACAGATTACTGCATGTCACTGAGAGTTGTCAAGTAAGATTTTGAAAGTGACCCTTATCACCCTGTTCCGTCCCTCCACTACATATATCCCTATAAAATATAGGCTACAAGTTTAAGTTATTATCATTTTACAGGACAAGGTTTTGAGTTGAAATTCAGTTTGTTGTCCTTTAATGCCTTTACTGTTTTTCTCTGTGCACCACTACTTTCATACTAATATAAACTCTTAATGTTTGTGGAGATCTGGTCGATGACGGTCGATGCTCCGGGATTAAACACTGGAGTGTAGTAGGTGTGTGACTGCCAGTCCTAAGTGAAAGATTTTTTTTTAACCTTTACTTAAAAACAACCTAACCCTAATTCTTTGTTTTTTGAACCACCTTGTTAAATATATGACATTGGACAAATATCCCCAGCTGGACTTGACCCAGAATCCTTATTCTAATTTGAACCTTGTGTATGTGTGAACCCTGGCCTGAATGGTTCTCTTCTGACATAATAAACCCTTTGAAGTGTACTCACAATGGAGGACTCTCACAACATTTTCATCCTCTGGTCCTCACAAGTATAAAAATACAGGACTGCGTGCGCGCACACATACACACCCACACACATACACACATCTGCTCTCACTCATAAACCTCCTTTAGATTGCTCCATTGATCTGACGTGGAGAATCCCCTGGTGTGCTCATTTCATTTACGATGGGTAATTAATTGCCGTTGATAGATTCCAAGCGGAACTCCCTCTTCTCTCATTCCTCTGATGTGAGCAGGTTTTCCGATAACAACGCAATTTATCTCATTTGAGCGAGATTTGATGAGTAAATGGGATTTGCTTCTTACCTCAAACTGAAATTTAACTCAGAGGGCTTGCAAGTTTTAGAAAGGGGAGAAAGGAGAGATGTGTAGGCATGAATCCTTATAACGTGGCAGCTGCAGCCTATTTTCTCATATATTTACTCTGAGGAAAAACTAATGTGCTGTGGTTTTCCACATTCAAAGGGATAAATGATAAAGTCAGTCTCATTCTGAGTTGAAATGACAGGGCAAAAGTATTTTCTGCTAGCCAAAAATAAAACTCTTATATAAAGTTTTCAACAGAAGACAATGAAAAAGGACCAACTAGACCAATTGTATTATTATTGAAAATGCACTTCAAATGTGCGGTCTTATGTCCTCCCCTCCACACTGCAAAAGTTATGTTTCTACCAGGAGTGTCCAGGTATGGAGCCAAACTGTAAGGTGTGATGATAATGAGACAGGAAGGTCTTTAAAATTGCACAGAAAGTCAGAGATTCAACAACGACAACATTCACTCCATGTAAAAAAGTTCAGTTGCCGATATCATTTCCACTGCAAAAATATCATTACCACAAGGTGAAGAGCCAATCTGAAAAAAATCAGACATAATTTACCTGCTGTCCTTCAAACTCATTCATAATTTCTTCCAATTTTGTGCTGCCAATCATTGTGCAGGAGTAGATGTCACATTTATCAAATGATGGACACTCACATTGGCACATAACTTTCCATAGACGCTGAACACAGCAAGAGTAAGGGCCACTTAACTTAACTCCCATGACACTTTGGCCAACTAGGTCAGGACACTGCTTTCTCAGCTCGAGTCTGGTTGTTCTTCACTAAGATTCTCCAGGCAAAATACAAAAACAATGATGCTGACCATGCAAAATACATTAGTAAACAAGCTCTCAAGTTGCTGCAACAGGCTGCATTACCACGATCAGCCTGCTTTGATCTCATCGTGACAAACCCAAAGAGGGCTGATAGCGAGTTTTCCAGTTTTCCTCAGCACTATGCAGCATTTTAATGTCTTTTAGATTCTGTTTTATTTCTCTGGCCCACAACTTGTCTGTATCACTGCTCTCATCCACCTCATTTTCAGCAGTATTTTCAGTAACAGACAGCTGTTTTACAGCAAAAAGGTTCTGATAAACCCACTGTGAGCCACCTGTCCTTCACCAAACAGCAAACAAATGTTGTAGTGAACTTAATGGAGCATTTAGTCACTGAAGAGCCAGGAATATTTTCCAAGAGCTGGTGAAAACTAAAACAGAGCTAAAAGGAGCCACATTGGACTTACATTCACCAGGTTGCCAGAACTCCACATGAATGCTAACCTTTCGCTTTGTCTGCTGAATGTGTAAAAAGGCTAACTGACATGCTTACAAGAACTTTTTAGGTTCCTTTATTAAAACTGAATGTCTATTCTTATGCCAGCACTTTAAAGAGACTCCACAAGCAAGTGAAAGAAAGTTGCACGTAGTTGAAAATGTAGTTACCAACGTCAGCGGTGGTAATTTTTCATGTATAACATTAAGTCTAATAATGTAATGTTGTGATAATGACATTACCTTTTTATTTGTACTTGAGCAGGTCTCTAAAATGGCGACTTTTACCTGAGTTGTTTGAATGGGATTTATTGAATTTCAATATCCCTACAACAAATGATCCAATCTGATGGACAATTTACTCATCCCACACAGTGTTTTGGTGTTAAGGTCTGTTAAAGAGTATCTTACTGGTATAACTGAAGACCACGAGGATGCTAGTGAGGTTTCTGTATCCTGTCCAAAGCTGCATGTAAATGTAGCCCACACTCACTAATCTCCTGTGTCATGGCTGTTTTGGGGATTCTGTGAGAGTTTATGGAACAGAAAATTATGTGTTTTTGGCAAGTCAGGCATTCACTCACTGTTATTAGATTGCTGATGCTGTTATGGCCATCATTTGTTTCTGTGAACCTTTATTTTGCTGCTGGTGGAGATTTAACTCTCCAGATTGTGTGTCTTTATCTGTCACTGTGCGGCCAAAATTAGAAAGCAGACCCACTTCTCTCAAATTTAACACTGAGATGCTTCTATTGCAGTCTATTAACCTGTCGCCCCTTAAGGTGATAGTTCACCCAAAAAAGAAAATTCAGTTATTGTAGTAGTCTTCCAAGCAATTAAAGTGAGTGGTGACCAGTTTATAATACTAAAAGAGTTTCGTTGGTCTCCAATGCGCACCGTGTGAGCTTCATGCACATATGAACACGGCTCCTATCGAGGAGCTACAGGCTACAGTGAACATGGAGGCTAAAAACATGGCATTAGTGACGTTTTTCAAACAATTTGGCATGTCGAGCCTCAGGACACTTGGAATACCTCAGACAAGCTGTATTCAGTATTTTTTTATGTTTGAAAATTGGTCACCATTCACTTCAAATGTTTTGGAGATTACTGCAACGACTTTTTCCTGTGAAACTCCAGCAGTGTTTTGTGGACTAAAAAACTTCACCTGACCTTCCATCAGCGTGAGGATGAGAAGATAATGACTGAATTTTCTTTTTTGGTTGAACTATCCCTTTAACGTATCTAATGCCATGCAAAACTGCTTTAACATTACTCCATATAAACCAAATCAGGGGATTATGACCAGGTTCAGAAATTAGATTGGTCTTTGTAAAAAAAATTAGTCAAAGAAATTCTTGTGTGCACTATCTTTACACATCACACCTTTTCTTCCCTCTGCAGGTGTGTTTGTTGGAGTGTGAGGGTCACGTCTCCCCTTCACTCACATGGGAGGTGTGTAAACGTGCCGTGAAGCTCACGCACCGTCCGGCACTTTCTGAGGGAGGTGCTCTGCTTAAAAGAGCAGGAGAGCTGGAGCTGACCTCTCTTGACCTGAACTCAGACAGTGAGATGCTGCAGTCTGCAGCCGCAGAGCGCTTCCAGCAGGACGATCAGGATGAGACACCCTTTGAGCAGCGCAGTGTCCAGTATGACTCATCACTGCTGGAATCCTCTGAGGAGGGGGAAGGCCTGCGGGGTCTGGATCTCAGTCTGGTGGATGAAGAAAGGAAGCCGAGGGAGGAGAGGAATGCAGAGAGGGGCGGCCAGCTAGAAGGGGACGACAATGATGCCTCAGAGGCCATTACCTTATCCAAACGCTTTGGTGGCTTTCAGAGGGGACGCCATGGTTACAGGAAGCTGATTGGCTCACCTATGAGGCCCTTACAAAAGCGCTACGGTGGCTTCATAGGTGTCCGGAAATCTGCCCGCAAATGGAACAGTCAGAAACGGGTGAACCAGCTGCTCAGGCAGTACCTGGGCATGAGGAGCAGCCGCAGCGGCAGGTTCAACAACATCCCTGTAAGTCGGGTTTGGAGGCAAAACAAACTGTGATTTATCTCTGTTGCTCTCACAGAGTCCTGCCCCGGTTACCTCAACCAGTCATGTTTTCAGCAGCTCATTCCAATTTGACGTCACCATCGTCATCAGAAGAACAGACTCCGCCGTCTCGCTGCACCTCTCTTTGTGTCTCTCAGTAACAAGGAATGTTTTGACCGTGATGTCCTTCTGATCAAGCTTATTTACATACCATTCTGTGAAATAAAAGAATTAGAGAAGTGCAATTGAATATATTTTTGTGTGTTGATATAATAAAAAGAGCCAAATGAGATTGGAAAGCTGGTTCACTGTGAGGTGAGACCTGAGGGTGCATGTGTGGCTGGCTTCAGCAGTTATTTTGCACTTTGTCGTTTGAGTTGTGAGAACTGTCACTAACGTCAAGCTCTTATGAAATGGACTTATGCCTTTCTTTGCAGGTTTTCCCTTTTAAAATATGGGACAAAACAAATTAGATTTAAATGTTTGCCTTCAACTGGACGGTAATTCCTGATCTTCCAACGTGTTAGAGCAGAAACACCAGCACTGTGCTTTCAAGATGGTTCAGTCTGGTGTTTGGACAATAGTGGGAGTGTTAAAGCACAAACTGTTAATTACTGGTGTAAGAATCAAATTTTTTGTCAATTAATTACATCTGATGAATGCACAAGTGGTTTTCTAAAATCTTAAACCCACCAAAACTCAGCATCAAAAAAAAAAAAAAAGAAAAAAGAAAAAAGAAAAGATCTTAAAGGTCATAATGCTTCGTACTCAGTATTAACAAAATAACGCCCCTTTCTGCTGTATGCTAATGTTGGTCATTAAGTGGAGGTCTACAGTGTAAACCTTGCGAGTGGTGAGTTCCTCTTGCAGATGAGTCACAGTTTCAGTGGAACAATACTGCCCTCTTGTGTTTGATGGGGAAACATGTTGCCCTTAAATACCGACTTGAGATCAGTTTTGCCATCACCACAGTGATATGTTGTGTAATTCTCTGGACTGACTCATTCTTTTTTCTGCAATAACAGTGAAATTAGAAATGACCATATGAAGACAAACATACAAAAAGGCTCAATTTATTACTGTTACTTCCCTGTCCTTCACAGTCAGACCACGAGATGACAAAATTCCTGAAATAGAGAGAATCATTGGTGTCTAATATCCCCCATTGTCACAGTATTTGCAGTTTCTCTCTGATTGGTTTACCATGTAAGGGACTGTACGAGAAATATTTGCATGGGAAGATGGGTTGAATCTTCACCTTCTAGAGGAGTTATTAATATTTTCTCTGGACCCTCCCACTGACTTAGAAAAAACCCCCAAAACAAACAAACAAAACAACAACAACAACAAAAAACACTGTACCGTTTTTTGCCAAAAATGTCAAAAAACTGTAACTTATTTAGACTCATCTCATTATTAAAAGCTAAATGAAGGAAAAGTGTAGAGAATTTCTAAGACAATTGCGTATTCCCAAATTTGAAACATAATATGTGAGAGAATAATAATAATTTTACTGTAACTTAGAGGTGAATTATAAATTGCCAACTTCTATATAAATAACAAAATACTGAATACTACTGCCATTTAATTCATACAAAGAGAGCTTCTAAAAAATACTCTCATTATCTTAATATTTTCTCCCCAGACCTAGATTTCAATTACATAAAATATAGCATAAAATAACAATTACAACCGCAAATGTATGGTTGAAAAAAAAAAGCAAATAAATAAATAAAAATTAAAAAATCCCACCAGCTCTTCCCCTCTAGTTACTTCTGTACGGTCCCTAAATTACCCCACAATTATGGAAATGAGGAAGCAATAATGTGTTGCCAAGGTGGAGCCCAGGAGTGAGGAGAAACCAATCCCCAGTCAGTTCTCAAACATTTCTCCGCCTGTGCAGGGCTGTTCACGCCACGCAAGTCCAACTGTGCTCAAGTGCACAGAGCTGGAAACTGGCAGGGCCATTGGGTCTGAATCACCCCGCAGGATGACTAAATGACACCAGCCCTAAAAAAACAAACAAAAAAACCCCTTAATGTACCATTTGAGAGCAGAGGGGTGAAATGAAATGTGCATGTCAGTTGTGGTCATTATTATACAGCATAAGATGTTCCTGCTCGAGTGAACAAAACATGTTCATTTACTTTCTCCATCGAGATATCTTCCTCCACTAGCAGACATTACATCCATTCTTCTGCATCTTGGTAGTGTTTACGTGTTTGATAGATTTGATTACAAGATATAATGTTTGCATACGAGTGTTTGTGGGAAATTAGAGTGTGTGTGATTGTGCACATGCATGTGTGTGTGTGTGTGTGTTTTCCTGCCAATTCAACACAAAAAAAATCGAATTTGTGAAAACAGTGTACCTTTCAGACCCCATTTCTATCATCATACCATTGTTCTGAGTCTTCATATAAAATGTGTATAGAGAAACTACAATAAAATAGTTTGCTATTTCTTTTGTGGACTGTCATGCAGAGGACAAAAAAGAGCAACAAATCTTTCAAATTCAGTGCTTTTTAATTTGTGTTTGATAATATATTTCCTCTTTTTTTTATTGCTATTACAAATTCTTTCCTCTAATGCTAATCCCATTGCCATGACTCCATATGGATAAAACCATTAACACTGGTTGTATGCCAACACGTGGGCAGGAAGGAAACAGGAACTTGGTTGATTTAAACCAAATGTAGCTTATTCTTGTGAGTTTATATTTCAACAAAGTGCCAAAATACATGAAAATTCCAAAAAAAAAAAAAAAAAAAATCCGCCCCAATACACGGGCTGAATGAGACGATTAAAAAAAAAAAAAAGATATAAAATACTCATACGTAACTCAAAGCACACAATATAATGTACATCAGAACCACTGTGTAACCACTGGAAGAGAAGGTTGGAATAAAGAGAACAGCCAAGCAGCAGTCTAATACAGTGGAGCTACAGGGGCAGTCATATGACCTTTGGATAGAGTAGGAGAGTATTGTAGGCTTAGCACATCACATGGTCAAAGTCGGTCAACAGTTAGCACCATCGCAGACTTCAGATTTCAGGATCAAGTTACGAAGATACAGAAAACTCATTTATTTTTTTAGGAAAGAAACCAAACAGGTTGAAAGTAAAAAAACAAAACAAAACATGTAGTAAGAGAACAGTTGTTTTTCTTGACGGCTCTCAGGCCCTGATTTTATATCCTCTTTGATAAAAGTCTCTTTTATCACTCAGTCATCCATCCGCCTTCTCTGTCTCTCACACTTTCTGTCTCAGCTGGTTTTAGTCGGGGAAGCGCTGGCAGGCTTTTTTCCAGCGGCAGGCTGTGCACCACTGATCCTTGCGCTCCACTCCGTACACCTTGCGGCACTTTTTGGCCTCCCCGCGACCCTTCCTGCAGATGTTAACATACAATTTATGTGGATGAGAAGAGACACAAGTTTGCAGGAAAGAAATCAATTTCTATAAAAATGAGGCTGAGGGAAAATAGACTGAAAACAAATGAAGAAGTGACTGAATCACTTTTATCTCCCTTGCTGAGTTGTGGAAATGTGAGTTTTCAGACAGCAGCAAAGTGGGTGATTGACGACAAGCATGGTAAGAAAAATAGCCTACTGGACAAAATGGAAGAAAAATGTGAAGACCTGGAACAATAAAACTTTGTCACGCTTTATTTAATCTTTTAACAAATAAGGCACCTTCCCGACTTTCTATATGCACAAGCTACAAGGTACTCAACGTCAAAACCCAGGAATAGGACATCACTAGGATTAATTAAAAGACCAGTGTGCAGGATTTAGTGGCATCTAGTGGTGAGGTTGCAGATTGCAAACACCTGAATACCTCTCACCACCTCACCCTTCCCTTCATAGTTTGTAGGAGGACCTACAGTGGCAGTGAAAGTCTTGATTGACTATTTAGCGTTTGGTTTGTCCATTCTGGGCTACTGTAGAAACATGACTTTGCAGAAGAGGACCCGCTCTCTCTGTAGCTATCAAAGGCTCATTCTTAGGGAATCAGAACACAATTTTTTTTTCAGTGATTATTCACAGATAAAAACATCTTTTTAAATATTACATTCTATTTCTACCAATTGATCACACTAAAGTTTTCACACTGGATGTTTAATAGTGAGTAATTCAAAAGCAAAAATACCAAATATACCCTTTGCTCCAACTTGTTAATTGTCAGGCTTTGCTGCTATTCTCTGTCTTAAGGAATAATAAGTTAAATGTCTTCACATTTTTGAAGGTAAGTCCAACAAAACAAGACATTTGATGACCTCACCATGTCATGGGCAAGACAATTTCAATTTTTCAGACACTTTACAGAGCAACCATGGATGGATTAATTGAAAAAATACTTGACAGTGGTAAAAAAAACACTTATAATACAAAGACTTGTATCTGGCAACAACCAAGTTGAAGTTGAGACATTAAAAGTGTGTTTACAAAAGTATTGTTGAAGTAACACAGGCGTATTCTTTCAGTTTATTCAGTTGAGGAACAAAAATGCTATCAAAAAAAGTGACTGAAATTGTTAATGCTATGATGCAACTTGGCAAAGTTTGACTGACAGGGTGAGTTTACATCAGCAGCAGAATGAAAAGTCTCCTGAGCAGTTTGTCCTTCTGTGTGAATGAGCCCACACGCTGGGTGAACATAAACCTCAAATTTAAACATGACATACAAACAAAACATTAACTTTGGTGATCCCGCAACTGTTACTCTGGCGCCATCATCAGGTCAAATTATATATTTGTGCAATACTTCAACTTATGACCAAAAACCTGCAAAATGGTAATGACATTTCTATCAGCCTTAAGGGTTACTTTGACGATTAGCAACCAGCTTTGTATTGCTCCAAAATTGGCAGCGTGTTACAATGAATGTTTATCTTCCTTCAGTGTCAATGCCCAGCTCCCCCACTATCTTACCAAAACCTCCTCAAATGAGCGCCATGTTTGTTTTGAGAGGAATTTCAGGCTCTGGTGGACCAATATACCTTCACAATTGAAAAGTGCGCAATATTAAATAAAAGAAATGTTCCAGTGCAACGGATGACAACCTTGGAGACCTGGCAAGTACTTTTTTTTGTGGTTACTACACAAAGGGATTAACAGGAGCCTTTAGCAGAAGTCTCTCAACCACTCTGTGTGGTGTCGACTGGGGACTGAACTGAACTGACTTGCAACACAACACGTGAAAAAACACCAGACTAAAGCACTAAAACTGACATAAATAGCTAAAATCACAGCACGATATAGCAATATCTATGTGATTACTTAACAGCTTGTAGAAAAATAAACGTTATCAGTGCCACTTGTCTATCTGTAAGCGAGCGTGGCATCACGCAACCGGCTGGGGCTTGACTCACTGTCTCAGGCTGTGACAGGCCGTAGCCCTGCTGTTGGCGGTTCAGCCCCGGGCCTCCAGCTGCACCACATCTAACATTACTCGACGATATTGTGATGTTATTTCAAGTGAAAAACGTCTGTCTCTCTGGTCAGAATATAACAACATCTATGTTATTATTTTACAGCTGCCCCATTACCGTGCTTTGTACACTGATTCACATTTGCAAGCTGGAGCTCACACGCAATGCATCCTGGTACATGTAGGCACTGCAAGAACAGCAGTGTAAGCAGGACAGACTCAGAAAACTCAGCTTACACATCCACATCCACATGAAAAGTGGTGGAATTCTCCAATAAAAGTATTTTGTGTTTACTGCTAATAAGCAAATATTAGCATGCTAACATGCCTGCTAAATACCTGCATGTTAGCATAAAAAACATGGCTAACAGGTACTTCAACTTAAATAGAAGATAAAAAATATTCAAAGTCAAACAGGAAGCAGGAACAAAAGCAGGTGGGTGATGGCTCACCTGAAGGAGCAGTGAGTGCGGGAGGGCGACACACTCAGGGGCTGCAGCCTGTTCTGTTGGAGCCACTGTTCCCCAACACTGACAGACCGGCAGCGAGGCTTCACCATCTGAACAGACACATGACACACACTAAGTACAACGGCAGCCTCAAATGGAGAACAGGTCATGACAGCCAACATTTACACAATCAACTGCATCTAAGGGCGCACTCACTCTTGGCCCAGTTGTCCCAAACCGTGCTGAAGCACGACTGTCCCCCCTCCCATCTCCTGCGCTGGCCTGCACTCACACCGCTCCAGTTTAAACGCGCTAGAGCACGATTGAGTCACCTGATCTATGGAGTGCGACCCGTATTTTTACCGTCATTTTTTTCATCTTTTAATAACATTTTGAAATTGCTCTGTGGTATCAGTGATCTAAAAGTAGACAGTCTCTGATTTTTCCACTGCTCTTTATCCAGACTTTATTTGCTGCTATCTACCTGAATTTAAGGTGAGTCCCCCACAAACATCTGCGCCTGCGCTCATGCATGTGCATCCATACCGTGCCGAAGCCCACCTCTTCCAACTGTGCTGGGGCCGACAAAGCGTAACGGAGCGCTCACACTAGTCAAACAAACTGGACTTAAGGGGTCAAACGTGCTCAGGCACGGTACGGACTACCCAGTGTGAGTGTGCCCTGAGTACATCAGGCTTGTGTCCTTGATTATGTTTCATTGATCAGCAAAGTTGTGATTAGGGCCCGACCAATAGATCGGTTTGCTGACGTTATCGGCCGATATCGGTCTATTGCAGCTATATCAGTATCGGCATATATGTTCTCCAATAAGTACTGATATTAAAACTGTTAAGTAAGGCTGGAAAAAATGCTTGGGCTAGTGATTTAAAACAGTGTAATCATGTAGTTTGACCAGCAGAGGGCGGTCCATTATTTAATTGGTAATAAGTGAAGTGTTTACTGGTCGGTACATTGATGTTTGGAATAAAGTTGTTGGATTTCCTGCCTCCATAACACATCTTTCTTGCACATATTTGATAACCACATTCAAAATATTAGTTACAGAATATCGGCCTACATATTGGTTATCGGAATTTTCTTAGTCCCTAATATTGGAATTGGCATTGGCCCCAAAAATCCCACATCGGTCAGGCCCTAGTCATGATTTACTGCCTTCTTTATAGGAAACACAAAGATCACATGCAATGAAAGTCTTGCACCAATATACTGTCAAAGCTGATCGTGCCTTGGTAAAAATGTTCCTGATGAACTTCTTGACTTCTCTGTTACACATAAAGCATCTCATATGCTGCCACTGTGATAATGTGATGGTATCTGTGACACACAGGTGTGTTAAATGTGAAAGAGACTAAATGATAGACAACAACCAGATGCAGAAAGTCGACCCACCGGCGTGTTACTGTGGCCAGAGACGGAGGCGGAGGGGGTCAAACCCTGGCAGCCGGGGCTTCTGGAGGCCACAGGTACCTGGACGGGGCTACAGGCCTTGAAGGAGTGGGAGAGGAGACAAAACATGATGGAACACATCTTAAACTGGCTGAAAACTTCGTTTTTGGTACTGGTCAAAAAACATTTCATCCTGCTTTAACTGATACCTAGAACTTTGATGGCCAAGCCAACACCACCAAGTTGATATGGCAAACATGTAAGCTAACAGATGTGCCTGATGTGAACATCCAGCAGACATGGTGCATCATGGTGCGCAGGGATCCAATGTACACCACATTTTTTAAAGAAAGCTACCAATATAACGGAGAGTAACCTGACCTTTACTTGAATTTTTTAAGTTTACAGATTAAACAAGAGGCTACATACTCAAGTGTAACTAGCCTCAAGAGATAAGAACCTGGCAAGGGCATGATAAGCTGTAATACTGTCTGGGAGTCTCTGGAACTAACTTGCTTTGGCTCTCTGTTCCAGAAACACGACTCCGACACACAAATTCCCAACTTCAAACACTGTTATTGCTAAATATTTGTAAATAATGTCTATATGGCTTTTTCTGCCCAGTGGCTTTGACAAACAGCATTCAAACATTCAAAAAAATCCAAAAAGCAGCACATCATTTCCTGTGAAGTTGTTTCCATTCCTGCTGTCCTATTTCTTCCTGTGCAAATGTGAACTTTCTGAACAAATCAGCTTTCTAACACCTCATCACAGTGTGAACAGACATCTGGTTGAAAACATACTAATATCCCCAAAACAATACGTGTTGATGGTGAAGACCTGCTGCATTAACCCTCGAGTTACACTGAATGTACCTGATAGAACATAAAACATTCCAGTGTGAGTTCAATTCTGCGGTCAGACATTTCAAGCCAGCAGTCCTCAGCAGCCGTGACACACACAGTAAACACGGCTCCACCGGCAGCGCTGACCCACAGTTCAACTAACACTCTTGCTTATGCAGAGTCCGAATAGATTTCTGCATCCATGAGGAAATAAAAGATAAATGTGGTACAGAATGGACAAATTCTTTGACATTTGGATCATAAGAAAAAACTCACAACATGAGTTCAATCTAGACATTTTTCAAAAGATTTGTAGGATGAATTGGTCTAAGATGGGCATGATGTATGAACATCAAGTCCTTGCTGCTGTAAGACTACACTGGAGGAGTTTATGTGGTGTTTTTCTGCCTTTTGCAGGCTGGTGAAAGTCTTGTCTCTGTGGGGCAGCCAGCAAGCCGACAGCTTCCTCTCTCACTGTCACAAAGCATCCATTTACAGGCTCGGTGGTACAGGGTAAATGCAGGTCACCGGCAAAATGTGCTGCTTTGTGATGCATAAACAAGGATGGAGCTCATTGGCTCGTTAGAGAGGTATCAGCGCGGGGGCAGTCTGTGAGGAGGGGCTCTGAAACAACAACAACACAGCCATGCAACTTGAACTCCAGCAAGGCAAAGGAAGACAATGTCCTTCAAGACTTTCAGAAGAAAAATGAATCAATCTACACTAGTTTCTGCTCACATTTACAGCCTGAGTTCATGGGAAAGATGATTAAATTTGGACAACGGCAAACTGGGATGTTTGGAAGGTAAGTTCCTGAATCCACACACATTAAAATCTACATCTGATATTTAATTCATGTTAACAGGCAACGTGCAGTTTCTCTCAGACAATTTCAGCTCCCAAACATGACCTGCTTCCAGGGAAGAACTAAAATGCTGGGAAGTCAACAACAATTTACTGAAATAAAGGCTCTTTAAAACGCCAATACTAAAACACACTCAATATGAACTCACAAATCAAAGACATTAGACAACTAAAGCATCCTTTCTGAACAAATCACGTTCTGCAAACATTCAAACAAACAAAAAAAAAGAATAACAAATCATAAATAAATCTTCACTCATTTTGGGACTAATTAAACTAGTTTAGGGAGGCGAGTTTGATTCCAGGATTCATAGCTGATTACATACATCCACATACACCCACACTGCAATGATCATCGGATCAGTCATGTGAAGAAGATAAAAACATATTTACAAGATATAGTCTGGGACGAACCTATGTCATATTATTAGGTAGATGCAACACATTTTAATGAATATAATTCATAATAATATTATAATAGTACGGTATTTTGCAATTCTGTGAAAGACACTTATGCACAACATTTCCCACCAGCACTTGACAGCCATCACAGCCAGCAGGCCAAAACTCCTCAGGGACCGAGAGCGACACCGCTGCACCCACCTGATAGAGATGCTCTGAGTGGATCTGCCAGAAGCTGCTGGGGGCCGACTGGCTGAGCGGACTGGGCCTGCTTGGGCTGGGCCCCGAGCTGGAGTTGGACCTGGGCCTGTGAGCTGGGGGGATCTGGAGCCCCGAGGCTGGAGGAGAACCGCAAGAGGCCCAGTTGAGATGAGAGGACGAGGCCTGGCCCAGAGCCTGCTGGGAAGGAGATGGAGCGGCGCTGGCGTCCATGGTCTCAAAGGAGATCTTGGTGTAGTAAAAGTCCTCTTCTCTCTGGGACTGATCTGACCCACTGTGTGTGTGTGTGTGGAAAGAGTGTGAAAATGTGTGTGTGACAGACCAGTGGACACAGAGTAAAAAGAGTGAGTTGCTTGTTTGGACTGAACGCAGCTCGCACTGTGGCCCAGATATGAAATCTCAAAAATCAGTCAGAGCTTCAACACACCCTGAAAATTTTATTCCCTCTTGTTTTTTTAATGTTGTTTTGCAGCTGAAAAATGTTCTAGAGGGCTAAACTGTCTGGTTTTCACTTCACCTCGGACTACAGTGGTGGACCGGCTCCAAAGCTGATAACCATGAATGTTGATTTTTATTGCCTAAAAAAATAGGCTTTCCTCGGTGCCGTGGCATGATTCACGTGAGGTGTTGTTTGCTTAACAGCCTATTTACTACTGTAATTATCAATTTAGTGGTTCTTGAGTAAAAAAAAAGACAGTTTTGTTGCATTTTTCCATGTATTCTTTAAAGATATTGAGGAAATGGTGACCATGTTTTTTCTAATTCAAGAAGGGAAGGTGAAACATCTGCAGTTATTGTTATATAGTGCCCAAGTCATCAAAAAGGGATCATGTTGGTACCTGAACCTAAGCTCAGGTGTTGTATCAGCACCAATAATACCATACCATAATAACAAATTTTAAGCGATCGGCATTTATTATGAGCACATAACTGATTGTTCATGTAACTCAAAAGTATTCCAACTCACCCCAGATGCAGCACACGGATATGTCTTTTTATTCCAACTGACGACGTTAGCACCTTGCCACATTTGGGCCACAGACACTTGTACACGCCTCTGAAAGAGCTCTGTGAGAGAGAGAGCACAGCACAGGTAAGTACAGGAGAGAAGGTGGGACAGAAACAGACGCACAGTACAGACGCAGACAAAGAAACAGTCTTGCACTTTTTTTGCTTATTAGGGAACTTTCCACCACGCACCACCAGACTTTTCACAGTAAAACTTTTATGGGAAAATATAGAGTAGTTCTCCTGTATGTACCTTTGGCTTCTTGGCATTAAGCTCCTCCCCCTGCTCCAGTTCCATGTGTAGGCCTTCATCAGGGCTGCTGTCCACCTCAGTGACAGACGGTGAGGGGGCGGGACTCACATTGCCGTGGTCCCAGCTCCAGTAGCCACTGCTGCCGCTGTCAGAGAGCTCGCCGCCTCCACACTCCATGTCAGCGGGTGACGATGAGCCGGCTGGAAAAAAGTAAGTTTCAAAGTTAGTTTCTTCAAAAACAACCTCTTTCTCCTTTTTACTCTCAATTTCCTTTTAATCAGTAAAGATGTTAATACCGTAAAAATGTCACCATGGTTACTTTGCGCTAGCTGTCAGTGAGTTGTTGATAGTTGACACTGAAAATACACCTGACAGTTTCCATATCAAATATATTTATGGGTAAAATAGACATTGTGCTTTTGTTTCTGCGCTCTGTGTCTTTCCTCTGTGTCCCACACTACTGCCAAGGTTGTATGGTACCTCTGCTTTAGCATCACCTCAGCCTCTCTTCATTATCTTTCTTTCATGTTCACTTTTTTACTGACATTTTATTTTTCACTTTGCGAAAAGGAAGTCTACTTTTACACAGACAAATTTGCTTACCTACGGTTGGACAAGAAAAGAAGATCCACCACTAGCAAATCCTCCTTCTATCAGTCCTGTGTGTTTCTTTATTTATCTTATTGTCAGTAAAACACGATTTTCAAATGTAGTTCTACATAAATAAGACTGTCAGGTTTGCAGTCAAGCCATAAAGTACACAGTACACTGTGACTCTGGATTTGGCAGAAAGTCAACTACTGCAGACTGAAACTGAGGTACTACTTTCTAATTTGTCATCCTTTATAAGTTGTAACTTAAGTCTTTCTCATAGATCAGTTGTAAGCCATTTATACGATTGGAGAGCCATTCTGAAGAATACTTGTTGGGTTGCCAAGTTGTGAAAATTTCCTTTGATTGGTTAGATTGTTTGACCATTTATTCCCTCAGTTTTAGCCCAAATCAGTTTCTTAGTATTGTTTTAACTCTTCAACCTGAGACTTGATCAATAAACTTTTAATGACTTCTTAACATTTATAACTACAGATGTGGTGGTTTACTAACGAAAAATTCGATACAATTTATTAGTAGATTACCAATATTTATAACATTATTATTATCAAATAGAAATGATAACTACCAGCCAATGAGATTTTTCACAACCTGGCCACTCAGAATTTGTTTGTAATAGTGGCCTATCAGTGACCTGTGATGCTGAAGTCGTTGGCCTTTTTACCATTAATAAAGACATCAGTTACAACTGGTCAGCTCTTAACTGTATAAAGAATGCGTTATCACAGATTAATACTGGAAACAACAACGACACTCGTGAGCTGAGACAGACCAGGTCCAGGATCTGTCTGTGGAGGACTCTGGACCACAGGGCAGGACAGACTGGTCAGAACCATGGCTGCCATGATCTCGTCCATCTCCACCGACTCTGGACTGCGGAAACTGAAGATAACATAAAAAATATTCTTTAACTTTGGTATAATGAGGCCCACAAGCTCACACACTCAAATATCGTTATGTATCCCTTGCCTGTATGGTGCCTCTCCAGTAGCTGACGCGTTGCTGAGGTGCATTGTGGGTCCCACTGTTTGCAAGGGAGCTGCCACATTGCTGCAGCATTGCTCAGCCTCCTTCTGCGCCATGTGAACTGAAATCTTTTTCTTGTGATGCCCACTGTCACAGCGCTGCGTAGGAGAGAGAAGTGGCTAAATAATGAGCTTCTAGTTTAAACCTGCAACAGCGTTCAAACAGTAAACTTTCAGTCATTAAGGGATGGAAACTAACATGGACTCACACTCTGTTCAGTCTACGCTAACACGGAAGAGTCAAAACTGCAGTTCCTTGAATGACCACTTGAGGCTGGTCAAAAAAGTGAGTAAGTTACCACGGAGCCCCATGCACCTACCAGCAGAAATAAACTTGTTTGCAGACAAAATTGTTTTGTTCTCTAGAGCTTATTTCCCTGTTCATGACAACTGTAAGTGGGGTGAATATTTCTAGAACTCATTCATGTAGGTTGTAATAAGGCTAGAAGCTGAAATAATAAGGGGAGGGGAGACTCTGTTTTTGGTGTTTGCTGCTTTTTGGAATTTTTTCTTATAAATATTGAACAAATAATCAAGCCTGCTGTGCCTGTACTTGTGCTGCCAGACCGTCTCCACATTTGGCTGCATTTGGATGAGCCGGGAGTCCTGCACTGCAAAGATGGCGACTGTGGCGCCATCACAATGAACTTTACAATGGCTCTGCAGAGACCTGTGGGTAACAAAAACTGCGTTCATGTTTGAACGAGTCTCTGGTTCAGCTGTTTTCGTGAGTCTTTGAGACTGAGATTGAGTTGTGCTGTTGTCATGAATACAGCTGTTTAAAGAATATTTCCTGTCCCTCTGTTTTGTCCTGCCTGCAGACAGCACGAGCTTGTATGAAGCCAGTATGAAAGAATGTGGTTTACCAGGCTCAGACCAGGTACTTCATAAAGTCTAACACAGGGGAGGGAAATCTTTATCCATTTGTGGGAGGTCTTCCTTTTCTCAGTAAGGGCTTTAACTTTGGTTTGTGTGGCCATTTGCTTACTATAGAGTTCATCCTAACATCAAAATGCTCCCACAAATCCATTCAGACCTTTACATTCCATCCTGGTGACGAGTGACAGCTATATTTGCGTGTGTTTTCTCAACCTGCCGGAACCACTGAATGGTTGCATAGACAGTGAACAGTGTAGACAGATGGTTGGGATAACTGACAAAAAATAAAATAAAAGCAAAAATAAAACTTCACAATAAAAGTAAAATAAAACATTTATCATCGTAGTTAACCTCAGTGGCAGCACCTTCCCTCTCCCTCTACTAACCACAGTCTGCTGCCTGTCTGGTCCGCCGCTGTCATGTGTTGCTGTAGAGATGCAGGCCCGCGGTCCCGCAGGGCAAACAGCCGTCCCGCCTGGCGCCGCTCCAGCTCTGTCCTCAGGTCCCATAGCTGCCATGGTGCTGCTGCACACAGTGAGGGGACTCAGCACAGTGTCACACCTCCCTGCAGACGGGACACCAGGGACAACACGAGATTTGAAACAACCAAAATATGTGACATCTACAACAATGCACTTTTCATAAAACTGCCTATTGAAGCATCAGCAGTTCAGCATCCCAAACGTCCACTTCAAACATCCCGCCTCCACCATTTTATATGTCAGGACAAATAAAACCCTCATGACAACATCAGGTACTCTCTTTGACAGTGAACTGAACTTGAACTGCACGTTTAAACCACCTTCTCATTGTATAATATTATCCACAATTTTAGCAAAACTAGAAAAGTGAATTTAAATTGAAAAGGTAGGCCTACGTTTTGCTTTAAAGGCTTCCTTCTAAAATGAACGAAGCTATTCTTTAAACTCAGAGGAGTGTGCTCACAATGAACTACGGCATCAAATGATCAATATTATGCTTTCTTTGATAAATCAATATGTTGATCCATAGAAGGCAGCTTGCTTGCTGGTGAGTGCTGGCAGACACTCATTCACTCATCCCATCTTGCATCTCTGTCTGGGAGCAGAGCAAAATCTGTCTGGGAGCAGAGGATTTGGAAATTTTTGCAGGAATTTGAAGTGAACACAGACTTGTGTGGATTTGGACAGTGGCTGAACCAAAATGTTGCTGGACTTTTTTGTTGTCTACTCCAAATGAAGTACGTGACTGATAACGCGTTCAACAGACGTAATCTGACGTTTGGGTGCGTTCACTGTGGCTTGTCGCCCATGGATGTAAAATGGGGGCAATGCTGCATTCAAGGCAGATGGAAATAATGCGTTCATCCTTCACACCAGTTATTTTGCTGCATTCACCATCTATGACTAAGTTTGAAATATTAAGGCAACATTGAGAAGTCAGAATAAAATGACTGCAGATTTCTGAGAAGCTCATCTGAGCTCACGTTACTGTAAATGAAAAAATAAATAAGTAAAGAAATGAATAATAGTTCTGGAGGCTTAAATCCGTTTAATAACACTTACAAGTGTTTTCTGTGTTTTAGGCTGTCAAATGTGAGCTTTCTTCACTTTTAGAGGCCGACTGTTGTACACTAAATGTCTTCATATTCCTGAGTGTTGATAGAAAAAGAGCAAAACATGTTTATTACAGTTAAGATTTAATAATAAAATAATTTGTTGTTATTGTTGTTAAAACACATAAAAACAATACACAATTGCCTACACAACAACAACAACAACAACAAATGTTACATGTTCCAACAAATGGCTAGTAATTGATTATCAGGACTGTAGGCTACTGTTTTTGCTTATATGGCAGTTTATCAATTAAAAACCTTCCCTTAACAGAATTTTCAACGTAAAATATCAAATTTCCCATTCTTTCCTATGCACTCAAACGCAACATAAAGCCCGATTTTCCCCACCTTTCCACCAATCAGGGATCGACTTCAGTAGTAAACAAGTGGCACAGTGTAGGCGGGGAGCCGCCGCTCATTGGTTCAGCTGTGATTTTCGGATACACACCCCCTTTCTGACAACGTGTTCAGACACGAGTTTCACCGGGAGGGTTGGAGCCGGACCGGGCGCAGGCCTCCGACCGAAAATCACCTCACACTGAACGCAATAAAACAACAAAAACGCTCAAAAAAGTCAAACTTAAACACGACGCAGCAAGCAGCGGCTGTGGAAGGATGAAAATGTGAAAGCCTACGTGCAAACAGTGTTGCTAAAATTAACACAAAACATAACGTCATCTCATCTGTGGCGCTCGTAGTGGAGGTAACAGCATTTAAACTCAGATGTGGAGCTCCGGCCTGCACACGATTCGATGTTAGCCAGTAGAATCCGTGGAAGGAGCCTGGCTGCAAATTTAATGCGAGACGACCGCAGTGCTTTCAAGGAAACAACATTTTCCTAAACAAATGTAATATTCTCGTTGTTTACATTGATGATGGTGACGCATTTCATGTTAAAAATTGACTAGAAGTCACAGTTTATTGTTTATCATATTCAACTACATCACTTCTCTCCACCCGGCAACGCAGACTGAGATCCGGAGAAACCCTCCCCCCAGCTCACCCCGCTGAAGGAGAACCATGTTGTTACTGTGCTCGCTGCAACACAAACAACCCATCCGAAAATAAACAACAACATATTCTTGTACTCACTCGGTCGGTGGAGACCTCTGTCTTGGCCGTCCTGTCGACGCTGCAGCAGCGGGTCGTCGCTGCCTGGCTGTCCCGCCGCCTGCCGGCTCCTCAGTCTGCCGGGGGAAGAGGGGGTTGGTCGGTCGGATACGCGCCTACGTGTGTCTGCTGGGTGAACCAATGCAGGCGGTGACAGCTGGACACAGCGCGGAGAGACCGACCTGCAGCGTGCTGTGCACAAAAGGATGATGTAGGTGAGGGGTTACCAGAGCAGCAACAGCAGCATCCTCACTGTCTGTCTGTCTGTCTGTCCGTACATGTGTGTATTTTTGTTCCTGTGATGCTTCTTAGTCCCATAAGAATCAGAAATTATGTTGCTTTGGATTTTGTCCTTAATAAAGGAATAAAAACGTGCAAAAGCAGAACCTTCAGCATAAAATGCATTGTGTCAAATTTACAAATCCTTTTGTCTTTTGGCCACAACAAGAGCCTTCAATTTTATGAAGATGACATACAAATATCACTGGAAATAAGCTATGATAGTGCAAGAATGGCTACAAAATGACCACAAACCACCATGAGGTCACTGAAACATCATTCACTAATACATGCAAATATTAGCCTATAATAGTAATATTTATGACGGATATCGCTAGTATTTGTAATTTACTGTTGTGATGCCATTATTCTGATGCAAAGAAAGAACTGCTATTAAAAAAAGATGATTAATGCCTTTTGTGCGCCACTAACACTTTCAATCAAATTGCTCAGAACTAATAAAACTGCTGACACCACAACACGCAGCATATCAACCCCCAACATCACATGATAAATTCCCTGCAAAGAGATCAAACACTGCTTCCAGTATGTGTATGTGTTGCAGAGCCTGTCCTTATGCGTGTGTGTGTGTGTGTGTGTGTGCGTGTGTGTGTGTTTGAGAGACCGGATTAGTGTCGGCTGTCTGCACCCTCTCCACCAGACATCCAGTCAGCAGGGATTTTAGGGTCTGAGCACCGCCACAGCGAGAGAGAGACTGAGAGAAACCCAATCCTAGTCCCAATCTGATTCCTAAACCAGACAGAATTCCTTCTCTTTCAATTCCATTCATTAATGTAAGCTCGACAGGCCTTCTGGCAAATGTCTCTACTGGTTAGTCAGACTGAGATTGATTTTATGAACTGATAATGAATTGATATAACAGGAAAGAAACATTTACAGAATCTAGACAGTAGAATTTAACAAGACATTAACGTTTTATTATAAAATTTGCATTAATGATTTTAAGGGGAATGATGACCAGGCAAAGTTGAAGTCGCTTTAGATGGGTGGTGTTGCCTGAACTTCGGGTGGATTCTGGAAATTATATGACATCCAATTTCAGTTCATTTGAAAACAAGATGTTTTCTAGTAGGAATAATGGTAACACAGAATCTACAGCCACACTAGAGGGCGACATTGCTGACATGCATAGAAGGTGAAATGTTTTCCATGTTCACCGTCTTAGTTTGGCATGCTGACAGTTGCTAATTACCACTTAGGACAAAGCACGGCTGAGACTTACAGGAATGCCATTAACCATAAGGCAAAATATTGGACTGCTAAAATATTTGACCTGATGAAGTTGCCAGATGAAGTCAGGGGAATGCCAGGGCAGTTCAATAGTTGTTAGCCATTATAATCAAAGCTGCAAATTTCAGTCTCATTTCACTAAAAAACAAAGAAAAAAAGAAACAAACAAACAAACATACAAACAAACAAACAAAACAGCACTTTCAACAGCTCTACCAACCCCATGGTTGCCTCAAAAAGTCAGCGGTTCAGTCACTGGCATTCATCATCTGGCAGCCTTTTACATTTTGAGGCAATCTATCCAAAAAGTGTTGAAGCATTTCACAGAAGAACAACTCTGTCAACCTCATGGTGTTTGTCAGAGGAAGCAAGGGATCACTATTGTCGGAAAGATTCATCCTCTTAGAAACATAAATTTCTTGTGTTAATTGTTGACATATTTCAATGTGGGTCAAAGCTGTGGACTTTGAAACTGACTTTCCTTTGCCATGACACTGGGATGGCTAAAAGTCTTGTTAAAGCTGCTGAACTCTTGAAAGGGAAAGAATTTTTGGGTCTTTTTAGCATTAAAGAGAATGCTGATAACACATTTCAACCACAATTTGTGTTTTGCACTAAAACCCATTTGAAGAGCCTAAACACTTTAAGCCACTATACAAACTCTATATCCAGTCTATGTATTTGTCTCCAAAATGAAACATTAATCAATAAATAAAAAAAGTTTGAGGGGGTGGGGTGGTTCTTCAATATGATTTATTTCCTGTTTTTCACTCAAAATCTCTGCTACGCTAATCAAGCTAATCTGCTTTGTTCGGACTGTGTGGGTGTGGTTTGATTACATTAACTGACAGTTACCAAACAGCCCACAAGTTGCCCTCAAATTCTGACTCACATGTCAATAATAATTATACAGAATGTGTTTGTGGGAGCATGTAACTTATTGTAAGTCACTGAAACTATTCTCAAATTTTATCATGACCAGTGAAGAGGAAGCAGTTTCACTGGCACCAGTGTTGTCTCACTTGGGTGTGTTTTATTTGGACAGTTCAGTGGATTAATATGGCAACGCACAGCATGACAACTGGCATTACAAGAACGATAACTCCACCCTGCTGAGAAGTTTTGTGACCTCAGGTTTACTTTGAATCCACAGTAGGCCCAGGTGCCACTCCCTTCTCATCACAATCACCCGGTTTGGGGTGGAAGGACAAACTAGCACAAACAAACCCACAAGTATCATCATAATTCTCCGGCCAAAGACTTTGTCTGCACCAGTGGACGAGATCAGTGACTGCTCAGCAGCAGACAGAGAAACACTGGAAGAGGAATGGAAGAATGTAAAAGAACAAACAGAAAGCTGATCCCTTCATTGATAATAAAAGTGCACCAGAGCTTTAAGAAAAAAATCCCCTCGTTTCACCCTTTATCAGCATCAACACATCCTTACATAACAACAAATCGTTTCCTCCATGACCCCATCCAGCACAACAGTGACAGCAGTGAAGGAAGCTGGTTTGGTTTCACACGTTTCATCTCCTAAACTACAAATCACATGAAACAAATCACTCTTGGTTGCTATTCATTTCCATACAGTATTAGTTAGCAGACACTTAAAACTTGTTTTGTTGTGACATGAATTGATGATTACAAAGTGATCAATCTACTTATTTCTTTCCACATGGTACAGATAAATAAAATAAAATTAAAATACATTATGCTGTAGTGAGGGAAAAGGCTGGCAAAAATATGAAAGGAATAGTAACAATTTTCCACTTATTCACTTTCTTATCAAGCATAGATGAGAAGATTGGATTGGTTTTCATATCTCTTTAAAAAATGAAGCTACAGCAGGTAGCCATGAAGCTTATCTTAGCATAAAGACTGGAGACAAGGGGACAGCTACACTTGCTGTGTCTAAACATGACACATTTGCCTCACAGCACCTCCAAAGCTGACAAACACATTATATGTAATTTGTTCAATTTGTACCAAAAGTAAAGAGTAAAAAAACAGCCAAGTTGTGTTTTGGCCAGGCCACATAAACTACCTTTAAAACTACAGCTTGTTTCTTCTACACTTCAGTTTTTGTTCAGATTAAACACATGAGATAGTGTGTTAAACAGAGAGCGAGGTGCTGGAAGAGGATTTATTTACCTTTGACACAGCAAATACCTACATAATTTGACTCACAGCCATTTTTACAGCCACCCCAGAGTGAAAGTAGCTCAAAGACCGAACAAATTAGCCTCAAATCTACACATCCTGATATCTTAACTCTAAATATCTGTAAGGGTAAAATGATCACAGATGAACTCAAGCAAGTTTTTTGTTATTCAGACTCTGAAACTGATTACAGCTTTTCGCATTATTTTCAGGTTTGAGTCATGGCAAATTGTCTTTATAATTTATAACTGCTGTTAAAGTCGCACTGGTAATTCAACCCAGACAACTCTGAGTAATGACAGAAGAGAATGGTAAAAACATACAGAATTCAAACTTGAAAAAAATATTATGTAAAAAAAAACTCAGAGGTGTCAAAAATAAAGTCTTTCAGTTCTTGTCAGATGAACTGGGAGACAACTTTAGAAAGAGGCTCTTTCTTTAAGACTGTGTCCAAAGACGGGGAACCTGTCACAGGAACGAGATGTGGACGGCGGCCGGGCTGGCAGTCGACGGAGTCATCCTCCCTCCCACCCTTAGTCCTTTTTTTCTGTCCATCTGTCCATTTGGAACAAATTAATGAGTGGAACTGGGGTTCTGAGCAACCAGATGTTGAATGTGATTTGTCCTTTTTTTTTGCCTTAGAAATCAGGGAGTTCTCTTTTCTGTCGTGTGTGTGTGTTCAAGACTGTGAAGTCTTAAGTGGTTACTGCGCGAGATCTGTCAAGCGTGTTCATTGGCATGTTTTTGTGGCTCCTCCAATTTAGATTCTCTGGATCTGGAAATTTAGACAAGAGAATGTAAATGAAATGCAAAGTTTGTTTGCAAATTTGTTTTGTTTAACAAAGAACTTACCGTCAGCGACGGTTCCTGCTGACTTTGTGACAACGGTCCCATTGGCTTCTCCTCCTCCATCAGTCTGTCATAGAGAAAGACAGGAAGGGTTACAGATTTTTATGTACACTAAATATGTTTATGGTTAATATAAAGCTAGAGTGGCAGTTAACTTCACTCAACAAAACAACAGGAAACGTGGAAATGGCTAAACGTGTTCTGTCCACGAGGAATGACAAAAGCAAGCGACGAGCATCACTGCTTGCTTTTGTGCTTTATCTCATTTGTTTAATTATCTCTTTAAGTTTTGTGGCTTTTCTTGGAAAGGTGCAACTGCCCTAAAAACCAAATGTGTTACTTTTTACACTTTACTTTATGTATAAATTTAATAAACTGTATAATGTGTTAATGAGTAAGCTTAAGTAGTGTAGAAGTATTTTGTCAACTTTAGACCGGTCTCGCATAGCAAGCCCACTTTCAACTGTGTCAGCAGTGGAGAAAGATCTGGCTGCACCCGTTATGTCTCTACTACAGAGGAAAAGAAACTTTGTGGATTGTTCGAATTTCTTTAAACCAATCTCAACAGTGTAGGTGTGCCACATTCAGGACTGGGATCTTGAAAATGGTAACACACAGGTAGTGGACCGGGTGGAGAGTGTCGACTGAAATAGCACCCTAACAGCTGTTTACCCACAGTCCACATCTGCTGAGTCAGACTGTCTTTGGTAAAGCCGTACTAGCTGTTGTACTCGGACAAACTATTCCTTTAATCACAATTGTGTTGGTTGGCCAAAGTGATCTTGGACATGAACCGGCTAATATGCTTACTCCCTGCGTGCCGCTGTCTGTGCACAACAGCTGGTCAACAGAGGTTGTCGATGTTTCCCATTTAGACTTTTGACTGCATCAAATTCTTGTTTCTTGTTTCAGGTTTGTAATTGTAGAAGATTTGAATTAGTGTGAAGCAGCCAATCCTGTCAGCCTGAGAGGCTAATGTAATTGTGAGCTCACGCTACTTCAGTGCAAGAGCTGCTGGCATTAGTGAATGTTGCTAATGCAAGGCCATGTCAAAACACGCAGTCAAGTGTACTGCTATGAATTAACAAATAACTAATACAAATATGAGCTGAAGTATTTTTTAAATATAAACTAGATCAACAACTGATTTTATTTCTGTAGAGAGATCTTTACACACACGGCATTTCAGAGCTAAAGATAGGATATCTAATGCTACACATATGCAAATGTTTAAAGAAGCTCATTAAAAGTGTTGAGATGTTTTGGAACTTGCCTTGTGCGTGGTATGTGATTAAACAGAGAAACAGAACAACTTTCCACAGCCGGCAGTGTTTTTTCATCATGGGTTGACATGTGACAGTTTCCTCATTTCATTCCTGTGTTTGTACGGTAGATGTTACCCTTTAGAGAAGAAAGAGTTGCCACTATGTTCAACAGAGTGAGCAACCCTTCTAGCATAAAGTGCTGCAGTTTATAAGTCAGGATCCTCGCCTCAGCTGCACAGGTGATAGACATACTTATCCACCAGAGGAAAGTGTGTAACTGAAATGTTTTGCCTCACCCAGGCATGAAAAATCCACACGTTTAAGGCGCTACAGGAGCGTAAGTCAATATATTGTGATTGAAGGGAAACGTAGTATAACGAGAACAGGATTCTCACACAGAACTGTGTGAGTACTTTGTTACCTAACCCTAAACAGACTAAGACCGTCACCTGAGACGTTTCTACGAAAGCTTTGTTTTGAAAGTCTCACTACAGTAGTTGCTGCATATAGCTAATTTGATTGTGAAATGAGACTGTGTTGTTTTTTTGCATAGGCAAGGTACAATTTCACACTGAGACGCTGGACCAGCAGGTTTATTTCACACTTTGGCATGATACCAGTTTATCCTGAGACAAAGTCTAGAATGAACACTAAAGAAAGCCGAGCGCCTGGAGCCTGAACTTCAGGATGACAAATTAGAAAACATCCAACTTGCAAAGTTCATTTTGTCATTTACGTAACCTCCTAAAAATGCATTTTATATCCAGACCCTCTAGTTATTTGATCTATACTTACACAAGTTTAATTCTTTTTTTTTTTTTTTTTTTGCTATTACTCATGATCCTGGCTATTTTATATTCTTTAATGTCATGGTAGTTAAGTATTACATGATATGTAGTGTTATCTTTGTGTGTCACAATCATATTCAGTCATCATGCACTCAAAATACCCTCACAAAATTATTTCTGATAATCTTTAAGCAAGATTTGTATAATTAGATATTTTCCATTTGCTTTTGTCTGACGGATCTGTCATCATTCATTCTCCTGCTGATTAATGACAATCAGTCACTTATTGCTCCTAACTGGCAACTAATGAATGGAAATAAAAGCTTTAGTCCACATCTATTGAAGCTTCTGTTGCACAAATGAAGTGAGGTCTTTGGTGAAGGAAAGAAAGAAAGAGTATACGGGACAGAACTGGAAACAAAAAAACAGGAAGATGAAAAAAAGCTGGTTTATACCTGTGTCCCGCTTACATCATATGCATTGCCACTGCTCCTGTGGATGACAAACAAAGTTAATTGGATTTATATAAGATCTACTTAGATAAATTGGACTGTAAAGTGTTAGGATGGTATGCAGTAACTGTTTCTACTCTGTGTGTACAGGGACAAAGGTGAATACTGTCCTGTTTACATAAGTCCCATACGTAGGCTTGATTTATGGCTCAGGACCTTTAAAAGTCTGTCCGTCTGTCACCTGTTTTGTGTTTGGCTGTTTTTTAAGTTTGTATCCTTTTCACTTTATCATCCTGGTTCATATGCACACACAAGGAAACTAGCCTCTCCGGTGTCAGTCCCCTTTTCCCCTTCTAAAAAGGATCATGCCGCCTTCAGCACTCTCTTGCCCTGCATCACTGCACCATTCAATAATTCAGTGCATATGCACAGTCCCTGTTTGTGCCCAAATGAAATTGGATTTGATTAGACCCATTAGACCTGATTGGCTTTACTGAGTCCAGGCTTAATTTCTCATTCAGCTGATTAAGTTTTGAGATGTTCCAGTAGGCCAACCTGTCATTAGCAAACTCTAAGTATGAGCATAATTTCAGGCTCAAGGAAAGTTTTGTGACTCTTACCTAAAAGGCTTGGAATAAATTGGACTCCCTGTTTTCAGCCAAAGTCCTAAATTTAGGTGACAACGGTTATAATATTGTGCTCCTGACAGACTTGTCATTTTAATGGTTAGCATTCATAGACATGACTTGATCTGGGACTTGCTTTGACAAGACTTTAAATTTGACTTTAGACTTTATTTGACAAAGCTTGAGACTTGTAGTTGCTTTAACAAAACTTGTGACGTCTTGGACTTGCTTTGGTACGACTTGAGACTTAACTTGAGGTTTGCTTTGATAAGACTTGTGTCTTGTGTTGGACTAAAGTTGATCTGAGACTCAACTTGAGATTTGCTTTGGCAAGACCTGAGCCAAACTTGGACTTACTTTTCAAAAACTTGTGACTTGACCTGGACTTCCTGTATCAACACTTATCACTCAACTTGGAAGGCTTAGTTTAGACTTGACTTGGGACAAGATTTGACACTGAAGTTGAACTTGAAGTAGACTTGCTCTATCAAAACTTGAGAACTGGCTTCGATACAAAAGAGAGCTCCAGTGCATCTCCCCATAAAATTACATTGATAGGTCCCCCACAGCGATTAAAAATAAAATACACAAGGTTTTCAGCACTTATCAGTTACACTTGTGAGATCTCAAAATATTGTCACCTATCTAGGATTGGGTACCAAACTGGGTATGAATGAAAAGGTGTCAAATTTCAGTATCTCAATGCTTATGTGGGTGGTAGAAGGAAAGTCAATGAGCGAGATTACTTCATTTTATTGACCCAGTATCATGTTCAGTTCGCAGTCTGAGTTAAAATGGTGATTAGGAAGTGGCCTCAAGTGTGGCTGCATTTTTCTAAACACGATGCAGACAATGCTCATTGTAATTGTGATGTGACATGCAAAGCTGGTCAGGGCAACATGTTCAACGAAAGGAAACACAAAATATATTTTTATGGTGATGAGTTCACTATGTTTGATGGCCGGAAAGTTAATGTTAAGTCCCCTGCCACAGCAGCAGACGATAGATGACAAAACTTTAAGTTGAATCAGTTTAATTTTTCCACTGTCTTGGCTGAGGGTTGGGTTTTTTGTAACTGAATTTAATTTGTCACAGAGGGAGTATGGTACTGAAAAAAGGTACCGTTTGGTACCGGTACCGTATGGGTTCATATGTGAACCCAATCCAACACCTATCAAACTCTTTCTTATCATCCCTCAAAAAATTCCTTGATGTAACATCTGTCATTTGTCTTAAGTCCATCAACATACATTGGTACGCCTGTGTTTCTTTTCTTTGAAGAAACAATTTTCAGAGTTATGAGTTATGATTTCCTTCTATCACTACAGTCCCATTCCAGCTTCATTCCACTGGGTGACAAACAAGCCCTGGAATGCACGAAACAGACTGCAAAGATAAGACCATTGTGTTACCCTACGGTGCCTCTGTGTCACTGGTATGTTTGGTGTGACAACCACAGTTATGGGTGTGCAAACACAAACGTGCATGCGGAAAAGTGTTTGAAAACACCTACATAAGTGTGCAAAAAACACACACACACCTACACAGGCTATCTCATGGAAGGGTAAATGTTCCAACCCCACCCATTTGGCTCAACCACCTTAAAACAGTGTTTTACAATCAAATGTCTCTGCTTCCTCCTCCTTAAGAGGCGACGCCCTTCATCCAAAACCAGGTCAAACAAGTCTGGGCTGCTGGAAAGTGCTGAATAGCAATTAAAACCTTGAAAGTCTGGGGACAGAATAATTAATCAACTAATGTACTGTGAACAGCCACTCTAAAAAGGAAAAGATTTGCTCTGCCTGCGTCATAGTGTTGATCACAATGACACTGACACTGTTCTTTTATGCCTTTAACTCTGTTCAAATGACAGCATTCAGAAATTCAACTAGTCAAAGGCACCTCATGCTTTATGGTATACCAAAGGAAAACAGGTATAACTTGACACAAAAAAAGTCAAAAACCATCGTTATACAATCAAGTCTTCCTTACTTGTTACACCTTGCGCAAAGGGCGACAAGAGTGATGCTGAGGACGAGGAAGACGATGAGGGAGATGAGGCCCACTTCAGGGGATGAAAACCAACCTAACGTGTCAACCATTCCTAGTGGAGCCATCGTCCCAGCGCTCTGTGAAAAACAGCAAAACCGAGCAAAAAAAGTACGAAAAGTAAGAAAAAAATGGTTCATGATCATGAGAAAAACCTGAGTGAAATGTTTACAGTCAAGACACGATCCTGAGGATGTGTCCACTACTTGAAGTACCTCAACTTATGAGTACTTTTTTTTTTTTTTAATAAATGTTTTTAAGCTTAGCATACACAAATGGAGTCTTTTTATTTATTTACAGTCCAGCAATTCAGGAGAAAAACACATTTTTAATAACCATAACGATATAAAATAGAAAAAGGAACAAATAAAATACAGAGTTCATGACTTACATTGAATGCTGCTACACTCTCACACTCACTCTTCTCAGCGCTGTCAAACCCTGCCGTCAGTCACTCAGCTGCCTCTTTTATGAGCTCACAGCAGGCAGGGAGGGACTCAGGTCACTGGTGTCCTATCTGTCATGAAGGAAGTGTTCACACAAGCACATAAACAGTCTATTGTGCTGCTTAATCATCACTAACCTACATCCACACCTGAGCGCTCCGGCACCTGACGTGTCTGTGGCTGCCAGGAATGTTGGAATGCGAGTTTTAACCAGAAAAAATGCCTGAGCTTCAAAAGATGCCGAAAAAAAACAAAACAAACAAACCCAAAACATAAACAATAAATCAACGCAAGATTTTTTCACACTTACAGTGTGAATATGCCTGTGGGGGAAATCTGAGAGCTAAACCAACCACTGCTGTAAATTCATGTAGACTGTAGCTGCCTTACCGGGAAAAGCCACTTAGGCAAAAACACACATACAAGCACACATGAACACACCTCAGCTGTGTGTTACGCAGCGTTAATCACCCACACTCACTTTTTATACAGTATTTTCTGCTGCTAATGAGGCTGATATAGGACTTCATGGTCTTATATATAGTCAGTTACAATTATATTATTCGAAACTGGCTGGTTGAGTATATGCTGCATAAGCACTAAAAGACACTGAAATACACGTTAGTTTCTCCTTCTTGGTCTCTTAACTAAGAGCCGATTGGCTGAAACTGCTGAAATCATAATCCCAAGGGAGGTATTTTACAAAAAAGGATCATTGTTCTGATGCATATCAATGTTTGGATGCAGAACATAAACTGAGGAGAAAGATGAAGAAAGAGAAGAGCTCAGTGTGTCGTGGAAGTCCCCCAGCAGCCTGAGGGTAAGGACACACCGGGCTGCGTAGAAGAAACCAAGACCTACTGCTGCGTCTCCTCTCGTTGCCTCGCGTCTGTCTGGGCCAAAGATTTGCCCTTGAACACACCACAATGACTACACCTGACGGTCTGCTAGCACGTGCATTCTGTGTCTGTGCGCCTGCATGAAAAGTCGTAACTCTCCATACCAGTAGGTGGCGGTAATCTCTGCACTCGTGATCAAAAAAGGAGGAAATGGAAAAGCTAGGAGATCTGCGAACAAAACAAAGCAGTTTTTGTTTAGCTGCCTACCTTGTCTTCATTCTCCATGCAAGTAGGTGATGTTAATGTTAACGTGAATAATTCTTGAGAATGTCTGAGCTGCAAGGAGTGCTTGCCCTGTCGGCCACTGGGCTTTTCCTTGTCAACCAAAAGAAAAGATAGCATGCAGAGCATGGCGTTGTTGAGAAGGTTCGGTTCGTTTGACAAAGTGCAGTGTAAAAGCA
>JAPQLA010000010.1:3825198-3836164 GCA_029822935.1 Naso vlamingii
CGTTTAAATGAATAAAGAACAAGTTTTGTCTTTAGTGAGTGGGTGCTAAGGTTAGCTTGCACCCACTTGCTGAAGACCAGAGGTCTCTGAGCGGTAGGACAAAACCTGTGTGCATCAGGTGGGGGGCAACTGCTTCTTGGTCCTACCGCAGCGGTTGAAGTCGCCTCCCCTCTGCCATTCTTCCCTCACTGAAATAACTGGAGGTGGCGAGCAGCAAGCACCTCCTCCAGCAGGGAGGCGGTTTTCAGAGTAGTTACTGTGCGGCGGTATTAAAAGACAGATACTTGTATGTCAGCTCCTGCCTTATATTGATGGTGGCTGCATTCAGTTGGTAGAGTGGGTGGGTGATGCATTTCAACAACCTGATTCACATTCAGTTCCAAAGACAGGAGTCAGCATAACTGGGGCAAAGCAGCAAAGCCCCCCCCCCCCCGTGTTTCTGCTCTTGTTCTTATTATTTTTACTTTATTCTGCCATTGAAGTCTATAGCAGCCAATAGACCCGTAAGGTGTAAAGTTGTAAAATTTGCACACTGGCATGAATTTGACCTGCATTGGACAAATGATGGGGCTATAGCAAACAGTTGAAAATGCAAACTTTGAACAAGCATATCTCATGCCCCGTTTGAGTCATGAAACCTTGCTTACATATTCCACTTATCACAAGGGACAAATCTGGTTACCAGATTTTCTGCCATTTTGAATTTTGTGAAAAAGGTCAATCTTCTACGAACTTAAATGCAGAGGCAGAGGGCCATGGCACGAAGTCGTGGTGCAAATCTTACTTTGATTGGCCAAAGGGGGCACTATAGCAAGCATTTAAAAATGCACTTTTAAACAGGTATATCTTATGCTCCGTTTGAGTCATAAAATTTTGTACATATGCACATCTCCTTATTTCAAACAAGTTCCCTATAAGGACCTATAAGCACCACCCACTACAATGTCTGCAAATTACACCGAAAATGAAAAATGAAAAAAATCCCTCTTGCACCCCTAAGGACATAAAATATTTTTTTCGCTACCAGAGAGTTTTAAAGAAACAGTATGTAGTTTTTTTGGCACCATCTAGTTGTGGAATCGAAATCGAGGACCTTCCGCAGATCCTTTATTGCCACACACTGTTGCTGCAATTATATACACACATATGTGGCTAAATTTCAGACTATGTTTAAAATGTTGCTTGTATTCTGCAGTGGAAGTCTACGGCAGCACCTTTAACCGACTACTCAGTTGTTAGGAAACTTTGCAGAATGGTTGAGGATCATTATATCTAAATGTCTTTTTGACTGCCTGGCTCTCTTATTGCTGCTTGCTGCTATATTATAGTGTACTTTATTCAACAAGAATCAGGTACAGTAGTACAAAAAAAAAAAACAAAAAACAAAAAAACCCACAAAACACAAAAAACACAACACACAAAAAACACAAAACACAAAAAAAAGGTGCACACGACACTGTCCGGGATAACACGATAAAGTCCAGGACTTATTTCCATTGTAGTCCCCAAAATGTCCTCACCACAACAAGATAGAGCCATATGACGTCCGTGACGGGAGAGGCATGTTTCCATCACGTCACATCAAAGTACAACAGTCTATTTACAGATAGCATGACAATAGAAAATGAACTCTCTCTCTCTCTCTCTATCTATCTATCTATCTATATATATATATATATATCTATATTTCTATCTATCTATCTATATATATATATATATGTTATTTTTAGACTTAAATTAGCGTTTACTGTAATTATAGAATTAAATATGTACAGAAAGTAAACTGAAGGGCACATGCACAAACCACTGCAGATGTGTTTGTCAGTAGGTCAACAAAACATCATTTTGACCTTTAAAACGTTAAAAAATTAAATTTTCATGAAGCTTTAATCTAAAAATAACGTAATGTTGTAAATAAACAAGTCACAACAAGCACACAGGACTGTTTAGAGTTGTTGCAAAGTTTATCTGATGACGTGAGGTGGAGGCAGGCTAGCACTTGCCATTGACTACCAGTGTTTGAGCTAAGCTAATTAGTGGTGGGTGAGCTCTGCTCTTCTCTTTTTTTTTTTTTTTTTTGCCCATCTCTTCCTTGCTATTGTGCCAGACCTACATAAGTGGCGTTTGATTCCCAGTCAAGTTACATGGGCAAGAATTGCTTTACATGGCTAAGGACTTAAGAACTGTGAAATAATATAATTTTACACATGCAGTAGAGAATGCGATTAATCGTGATTAACTATTGTAATTCTGCAATTAATCACGATTTAGAAAATTTAATCGTTTGACAGCTCTAGTTTTAATAAGATCTGCTGTGATATATTACAATACTGTGCAAGGCCATACATTGCAATTTTTTTCTCATTTTTGGAAAACTGTCATAGTATAAAAAACACACCACAGTATCCATAAACTCTTTAAAAACATTTTTTATGCAATCATAGCAATAGTTTTTGTGCAATAGCAGTTGGGGGTTAAAACAAAGCACAAAATGAACCCCCGCCACGAATCTCTGCATGTAAACTATTAAAAATGAAGCATCGATACAATATCACAAAACATAATACCAAGATATCGATATGTACTGATATTTACAATCTACTGATTACAATACTTGAGTAAATGTACTTAGTGATTTTACATCACCGCTGCGAGGTAAGGCAGAGAAAGCATTGCACTGACTTACCTCGACATACACACCCATGCTCACCCTCCCACCCCTGACTCTTCAAGGATTACATAATGACACCGACACAAAGTGACACCCACGCCCATTACTTGTTCAATGGTCCTGATCTATCATAATCATCTTTTGAAGCCTTGCACAACAGGCAAGCCAGCCATTTTTATTTGTTCCCTTTCTGAACTCTGTTTGAGATTTGCTCAAAGCGAAATCAATAGCCACAATTTCACCGCATGAGGAGAGGACGCCTGCAGAAATATTGGCCAATTTCAAATATTTGTGACATAATCCTAAGAGCACAACTTGCTCATATAAGAATGAACCCAGCTAACAAATAATCTCTATTTCTTGGGAAAATGAAAAAATAATAACCTCCCCGATGTTAGGCTGAGTTTAACCCTGCAGAGGAAAAGTGGGCCTCCTGCAGTACATGAATCTAACAAAGCTGCCACGGCACTCACCGAGACACTGCTGGCATTCATTTCATTCAGACTATCACCAATAACTGACTACGAGTATAATACCTTATAGCATTTAGCTCATCTGTGCTGCAGCCACATTTCAAAACACATCAATGTTCAGTTAATTATTTTTAGAAAAATTCATCTTACATCTTGCTTTTCAGTCTCATGTCTGTACGTTGAATGTGAAGCTACAGCTGGCAGTCATTTAGTTTAGCTTTGTTTAAAGACTGGAAACGAGGAATAATCTAGACTGGCTCTAAGGTTAAAAACAACAACAACAACAACAACACACCATGAAGTACCTCTGAGGATATTATCTGTAAAGGTTTTTTTAGAAAGAGCATAAGGCAAGTTTGCCTAAAGTCACTGTGCAGATACACGGTGATAATTAATGAGGTCTAAAAGTGCTGGGAAGCTTTTTTTTGGACGTAGCCAGGCTGCATGTTTGCCTCTGCTTCCAGTCCTTATGGTTAGTTGAGCCAGTGGACAAATGGAGTAGTATCAATCTTATTTCACTCGTAGTAAAAAACAAAACAAAACAAAAAACAAAACAAAAAAGCAAGAGGGACATTACTCAGAAATGTTTAACTGCTCCTTTCACAGCAAGCCTGAGCTCTGACTCACACACTAATACTGGGCCATCCTGAAACTCATCCTGAGGGAAATCACTCTCTTTATTCTAGAAGGTGTGGCTGCCTGCTTAATATGACTGAAATAAAATGCACTGCTCTACCAAACAAAGGAATGGTAAAACCATGGAGACACGTGGACAACAGCAGTGTCCCTTACAGAAAAGGTCAACCACCAACCCCCCCACCCCCCAACTCGCACACACACACACACACACACACACACACACACACACATAAAGTGGATCGTAACTGGATCTGCTGGAGGATTTACCCATGTGGAGGACTGTACTGCCAACTTCTATCCATTCCTCAGCCTCAGTATTAAACCAGCCTCTTTGTTCAACCAAATCCAACTATCTCACCCGTCCCCTTCAGAGAACACCGTAATCCGGATTTACTTTTTCACTCCAACTTTCCATGTTGACACTGCTGCTCGCCTCAGAAACACCTTGTGGAAAACAGAAATGTTAAATGTTTCGCTTGAGGAGCTGTGTGTCCAGATTTGGACGGTAAACAAACACTGATTACACAGTCAGAGTATTATCATTTATAAAATTCTCCTCAGAACAGGCGAGTCATTAGCAACAATGAAATGGAAGGATGATTCACTGTGGAAAACTTTGCTGAGCCATACTTAGCAAACTATGAAGTCCTGTTAGACAACTATTGCTTTGTTAACTCAGCAGTTAAACCCTCCAGACATTTCAGATGACCTCTTAATTTTACCGCACGAGATGATTTTTGACATTATTTTATTGTTCATGTACTTTTAGTAATCACATTTTTCACAGAACAGATTTCTGTCAGACAAAAACATAAAGGTTTTTGTCACTATTAATATAATCTAGCACATTCAAACCGGACCCCCCCCCCCCCCACCACCACCACACACACACACGCTTGCACACAGATGCACGAACAAAGGTGCACTCCTGGGAAAAGGACATAAACTTAAATTGATTTCACCAATTGACCTAATTAGCTGTTTTCCAAATTGTAGACACAGCTTTTAACCCTAATTGCACCAGCCTCCCCCAATCAGTCTGAAAAGTGTACCCAAGAGAAGCTTAAGTAAACCCCCACCCCTCCTACACACACACACACACACACACAAACTTAAGGTAGTTTCAGACCAAATCAGACTTTGCGGTGTTCCTCGGGTGCAGATGAACTTGTACTCCTGACTGGCCACAGCAGTGTGACATCTGATTGCATTTCTCCTAAAGTAGCCGCTGCAGGGCCTCTGAATTTTTATTTATTTTTTTTTGCAACCTTCCGTGGTGTAGGCTGCCGCAGCCCAGTCCAACAACACATTTAAACAAACAGGAAAACTGCTTTTTCGCTGCAAAGTCTGATTTCATGTGAAACAGCCTCTACACATACGCTTGTCACTTGTCTCTCTTTTGTTTACCATCCAGCTGCTTGTTCATGTGCCACATTGTAATGAGTGCCGTCAAGATGCAACACAGGAAAAGGGCGGGGAAAGATACACAAGCCCACCACAGCTGGCTCTCTCCAAATACCCCCAGCACTGCATCCCTCCGCCTGGCGTAGTCCTGAAACAGAGCCTCCAGCTGGAACGCAGTGCACAGGGACAAAAACAGGTGGAAGATCTGGTGACCCTGACCAATAAAGTCACAGTGGCCTGGGAAGAAACACTCAGGGATGGGACAGGAGAAGAAGAGGGCGGAGAGCAGGAAAGAGGCAATCTGGAGGGCGTGGAAAGGCAGCGAGGGCTCCTGTGTCCAAGAGGCAGTGAGCAGGCGGTGGGCTACGGGGCTTATGTCCAGCACGTATGCTAGTGTGGTCGGGATCAGCTGGCAGATTTTACGCTGCAATGGATATGGCCGCCGGTATCTGGACTTAGCGAAACAGCAGCCCGCACAGGAGAGCCACCCAAAGAAGGCAGCACCGGGGAGGAACAGCAGCCCGATGCAGCTCTCTCTCCATGCCGGCTCCGATGAGTAGAAATAATGTCCGAGTGAGCAACCATACTGATACACTGCTACACCCACATAGTCCATGAAGAAGAGGAAGTAGTGTGCATGTTCAGAGTGAGACTGCAAGAGGTGAGCTGCCACGCTGAAGAACAGATAGGTGAGGGAAGACACCAAGAAGACAGTCAGAGGTAGAGAGGCAACATCCAGTGTGTACCCGAGGGTGCCCACGTTGGCCCACCAGCGCAGCAGCAGCACAGGAGCTGCCAGCAAGTGAGTCCACACATTCAGACATTCATTGTGCCTCTGGAAGAGGCTGAGGAGGTAGCAGCGCCAGTCCTGCTGGACAGGACGGTAGCCTGACAGGATGTGAGGCTCTCGGAACAGGCTGGGGACCTGCGAGGCAGCGACAGTAGGGCTTGGTGACAGAATGGACGAGGGGATGGATTCCAAGAACCGCGGCAGGCGGCCAAGGTGCTTGATGCTCAGGGTCAAAGTGCTGAGGCGCTGCAGAATGTCACCTGACATAGCGGGGTGATGAGTGGAGGAGAGGAAGAGGGGGTGGAATACAGGGACGGGACGAATGTGGGACAGAGCACTGTGGAAGACAAAACTTTAAAAAAAGGAGGCAATGATTATTGATTCATTCATTTTATGGGAGATAATCCTGTACGATATCGAATGAATATCTGAAAACTGCTTTGTTATGTATTAAGCAAGAACCTCATAATGGTTCACAACCAGCAGCCCACAGTGTGTCCTGATGTAATGCCAACAAGTGTTATTTACAACCCTGATTCCAAAAATGTTGGAATGTTGTGTAAAACATGAATAACAAAGAATGTGATCGTAGACAGTAGTAGATAGTTAGGCTGGGTTGCACCAGCAAGGAATTATTTAATCCAAGATTAACCTTAAACAGAGTTTAGTAAAACTAGTTTTAGCTTGAATTAATCCAGATCAGGAAACTTAAAATTTTCTTTGAGGTAAACTTGTTGGCCAAATGAAATAAATGCTGCAATATTATGTTTATATATATATATATATATATATATATATATATATATATATATATATATATATATAGACAGATATAGATAGATAGATATAAATCAAGTCATCAGATTTAAGAAACCGACAACAGTTAAAACTCAAGTGGGTTGAGTCTGTCAGTTTTCTCTGAGGAACCGGATTATTTTGGTCGATCCATTTAAAAATCGCTGCCATTGCAAAAAGTTAAACCTCCTCAACTGTAGGTTTAAAGTTGATTGAGAATGAAAAGGGCATCTTTTAAAGCAGTGGTTCTCAAACTTTTTTCAAGGATGGATTCCCTTTAAAAATATTGATTCTGCCAAGTACCCTCTGATGTGCAAAAAAAGTTTTGGTAGAAAAAAAAAAAGCCCACAGTACAGTGCCATCAGTGTCCGATTTATTAACAATCTTGTCACTGACAAACACTTGAATGCCACAATTCTGTTTAGAATCAATCACTAAATTAAATTCATGTCAAACCAATTTTTGTCATCATTATGCAACGATATATATTTCACGACTGATATGATTTTCTCTGATATTTATTTTTCTAACATTAAAAAATATATATCAAGTACCCCATGCCGTACTCCTCAGAGTGTGTGTACCCCCATTTGAGAACCACTGGTTTAAAGGTTCAGTGGGTCACAAGGTTCACCACTTTTACTACAACTGCAAACAGTCAACAGTTTATTAACAACATCTCTCAACACACAACTGCAACGAATTAAAGGTTTAACATTCATATCATCAAAAGTTTCAGTTTTTATTATGAACCCTTCCAAAAAAACTCTGGATTTTTGTTTTGTTTTGTTTTTCTTTTTTACTGCATTTACTTGAATGCAGGTCACAGGATTTGGTAATAACTGAATTTGGTTTCTGTTTCTGTTTTACACATTATATTATACATATCAGGCTGTAATAGGAGATATTTTTATGTATTTGTTAGAGTTAACAGTCTTTGCAGTAAATCTTAGTAATGAGGGTGGGAATTTAAGAATTGAGGAGAAGAGAAGGTGAGGTCTTATCTTCATAATTTTACACGTGTAAAATTTCAACAGATTAACAAATCAGGACTTTTTTTGGGCAGCTGCCGCCCTTCTGGAGTTTCATCTGTGATGAAACCATGAACAGCCTCATGCAGTAATTTTACTCATTAGATATATTTTTCCAGATTTAACTCCTCTAGCTCATTTTAACCTGCTGTCTCATAGCACATTACTATTAAAAACCTACAGTCCAAACACACATCGTGACACCATGAATGGAGGACATTCTTCTCCATAGGAGTCATATACATGAGAAAAGCAGGTATGTAGTTTAACCTGTAACCATCGCCCTCCTGTATTTGACACACACACACACACAGAGGGGAATGTAAAGCAGTGATGTCACTGGGGGAAAAGAGCACCTATGGAAGCAACAAGACAAACAACCACCCATCTGAGGATAGACTGTGGCTGAACGTAGCAGCTGTGACCCCTCTGCATGGTACACCCTGACCATTTTCTCCCTCTGTCGCTGTCACAAAATTTAATTTTATTCCTCTGACTCTGACTGGCTGCACCTGTTACAATGACACTTTTAAATGGCGTTTATCTCCCACAAACAAGGGTGAAGTCTGCCTGTGGGGTTTATGAAAACTGTTGCATTTTCATTTTGGGGCCATAAAGAAATGATTAACAAGGTTGTTCTTTGTTTGTTTGTTTATTTATTTTGTTTGTTTTTTGAAAAAAAATCTAATCATCTGTATTTTGAAAGAACTGTGGGACTGAATCAGAATCAGTTCTATGCAAACGTTTCACCAAACTGTAAACTACGGAATATATCAACACTGAAAAAAAAAATGGCTGAAATAAACATTTAATTTGCAACAGCCAGAAATGATGTAATCCTTAAACAATTCGTGTCCAAAGCAGCATGTATGTAATTATTTCATGTTGTTGTGTTTTGCTCTGTGATTTCGGGGAAAGAATCAAAGAAGAAGAAAGATCTCCTCACCTGCTTGTATCCACAGAGCACCTGTTGCCCCTCTGGAGTTGCAGAAATAAAAGGAGGGAGAATTTTGCAGCAGCCTTTCCTCCTGCAGGAGGCAGAGAGAGATTTCAGAGGCTGCAGGGAGGAAAAGCGTGAAAACACACAGCTGAGTCGACTGCGGGCAGAGTGACCGGAAACGCGCAAAGTCAAGTTGTTGTTTTTTTCTTTCTTTCTTTTTTTTTTATAGTTCTAATCAGTCCTGACAGATCGCAGTATATTCTTGTAAAAGACAGGTGCTCATAGGCTAGTTTACAAAAACGTTATTCCATAGGCCATGAAGTTTGTGTTTTATATTGTTATTTGGTCTGTGCCTTTCTAAAATTAAAAGAAACTTGAAGAAGTTATTTGTGTTTATAATGAGCAGATTTATGTTTAATGACTGAGACCAGGCAAAAATATGATACGCTGAAAATTTAGACATTTAATTTTTCATGCGTGAAAAATCAAATGTCATTTTTCACATTTTCATGCGTGTCGCCATCTACTGTCCATTATTATGAACTGCACTCAAGTTAAAAACAATTTAGCAGCAGCTGCTTCTCTGACTTCACAGTCTAATTTCATCTCGGAAAATCAACAGTAGTTAAAATAAAATTTTGTGTGTTAATGTGATAAATTATCCAGAGGTAACCTGCATTAATGTGGACTGACCAAAAACAGCTGTTTAAAAATACACAGACGTGCTTCATTTAATCACCTTTCTCATCTTTAAAAAGTTTTAAGGTATATTTTTTTATATGCAGTTTGGTAAAACAAACAAATACATGAAGAGCACAAAGGTCCTCGTGATTTTATTCCTAACGCTGCATGTGGAATATCTGTGACAGCCTGTCAGTGAAATTCACCGGTCGGCCTGTATGAACAGAATATTTTGACTATCAGTGAAATCCAAAAGACAAAAAGTCAATGATATAATATGACTCTACCTCCTCTCAGGCCTGCGTCTTTCACTGAAAATGCTTTGAAAATAATTTAAAATAAAAATAAAAGATTTCAGAACAACGAGATCTGTTGTTGAATCACGTCAGTTCCTCGGAAGATCCCCGCACAGTTTAACATGGGAACGACTTGGAGCTTACAGCGAGAAAAAACATCCACCGCCGCTTACGTCGCCACCTCCTGGTCAAATCAGTTGTGTCAGGCTTTTGTCTTTTCCTCCTTTTCGACAGCCCGCCCCTTCCTGCTCCGTTTTCGCGCGAGTTCTTGAAGTGGGCGGGGTCATGCGCAGTCGTGGTTGATTCTATTGGACAGCTGTTAGTTTACCCGCCGACTATGTAAAAGAGTACGTGCTGAATTGACCAATCACGTGTCACGCTGTACTTGTAGCCGGCACGCAGTGGCGCGAAAAGCCGCAGTTGTGCAGTTTGACGGCGGCAGGGAGCGCATCGTGCAACAGTCTGCGCACAAATTAAAGATTTTAAACTCTAACAGATAATCGATTACAATGGCGACCGACGTGGTAGATGACCAGGCGATGAGAGAGGCTCAGAGGGATTACCTGGACTTCCTGGACGACGACGTGAGTCTGACTTTTATCTTTCAAACACTCCTGTGCGATGGCACGAGACGCCATGCGGTCACAACAAAAGAAATTTCCTCCATTTGACGTTTTCACAGATCATCACCGCTGACAGTTAACGTCAGTTCGCGCCTGTTTAAAGGAAACATGAGGCTTTGTGCTACAGTTAGATTTGTTCTAAGTCTGTTTAAATGTGTTTAAAGCCGCCAGTCGATGCGTCCTTCTGCTGAGGCCGTGCATGAAAATTACGAAATAGTTTTGAGATAAACAATCACCAAACCTTTGCCTGTTTTCTGCAGCAAGACCAGGGGATTTACCAGAGCAAAGTTCGGGACATGATCAGCGAGAACAAAGCTCGACTCATCGTCAACATCAACGACCTGCGGAGACGCAACGAGGCCCGGGCTGCAAAGTAGGAGACAGACTGTCTGACGTCAGAACTAAACATAAGCCAAAAAATGATTTCTCAGAGCCACACTGTCCGGGGTTTCCCTGCTCCGGCCTTAAAGAGCGATTTCACCAAAAAACTACTTTTTGTGTGTCAGTTACTCACCCTCAGGTGTCTTGAACTGAGGAGTCTGTTTCTTTCCTTTCAGCTTCATTCCACGATTAACAGATTTTTTTTCCAAAAATCCGAGCCACTCACTTCAGCTGCTTGTGCT